>CAIGRF010169902.1:5823-18729 GCA_903798235.1 Fraxinus ornus
AAGAGGGGCAAAAGCAGACTCAAGAAGGAGATGGAGAATATGTAGAGACTTAGATGATGCAGCATCAAATATGTAGAGATCATCCACTCTATTAGAATGGGCCGGACAAAGAGCCTTAAAAGCGCGAATTAAAATTTTTAGGATGATACTGTCGCTCGAGCGAAGGTTGAACGACAGTCGAGTAACTGGTTGTCGCTTCAGCAAAGGAAAGGCGACAGGCAGGCTACAATGTTACTGTTTCTGATGCTCGAGCCAAGTCATGACAAAAGTCTAGCGAAATTGCTGCGCCATTTTTCCTTCTTTTTTATTCTTGAACCCTGGACCTAATATAACTCAATTTCTACTATTTGCAACTTACTCCTTGATTTTTACAACATATTAATTTAAGTCCCTTTTATTCACAGACTTATCAATTACATCAAAAACCTAACAAGAACCATTGAATACCTAATCTGCGGGTTTGGTTAGGTGAATACAAACTTAACTAATAATTAAGAAGCATCGAATACCTAATCTTTGGGTTTGCAGTTCTAAATTATGTGTTTCAGTCTGATTTATTTGTTCCTATATGATAGGAGTGTATTTTACACGATTAATTCATGAGTTTAACTTGGATATTTGTCATTATATGCGTGAAACATGGCTAAATTGGGTGCAAATCTTGTTTGTAGGTCAACATTGGTGATTGCGAAGAAAATGGAAGAAAAATGGTGAAAAAGGACCAAAAAGGAGATAAATTAAAGTTCACGGACTAAAACGCCAAATTTGGATAAAAGGTACCACTATGCGATCGCATAGTGGCTCCCTGCATGCGACCGCATTGGTCCATGCAGGGATTCAGAGGCTGCAGTTGGTTTGTTCTATGCGACCGCATAGAACTCTTCTATGCGGTCGCATAGAAGGGTTTTTTGGCGAAAATCTGAGTTTCCTATTTCGAATCCAATACTTATGGTAATGACTTGGGGACTCCTTTATAAGCCGAATAACGTCCAGAAGCTAGGGTTACGCCTTCCTAGAGAGAATTTCATCCTTTTGAGGCAAGAACGAAGGCTAGGGCAAGGATTTTCACGTCAAGACCAAAGATTTCAAGCTTTATTTCTACGAATTGGGTGATGTCTTCCCTTATTTATTTATTTCTTTGTTTTAATTTAGTTATGCTAGGCTAGTTTCATTTGTGCTAGGTGAACGATGAACCTCGTAATGTAAACTTCTTAATTCTTATTTTGCAATTTGATTTTAGACATTTTGTTGGATGTTGAATGGTTTGTATTCACTTTATTGCCTCCATGATTAAGTGCACGTAATTATGTGAGTGTGGGTGACTTATTTCATGCATTCGAGAGAAGGGGAATAGGTTCTACAAGGTACAAATCATCGTAGGGTTCGATAGGGGATAGAGATATACCGCTATGCTCTACGTGAGTCTTTAAGTGTTCACAAAAATTCATGCATTCTTACATATTTGCATTTGTCATAGAGATATAGTCAAATGGTATGCTAGAATAGGTTTGGCTCTACTCGAGAGAGATTGTTGAACAAAATAGGAACATTGACTCTTCAACCGATGCATTATGTTATCAAATTGTGAAATAGGGATTAAAAGTGAGCTTACGAGGGGATTCGGGAACCTAGTACGCTTTTCATACATATATTTTCATCAAACATTCATAATTTGCATTCCATTTGTTAAATTGCATTCAATTTCATAATTCAAGTTTAATTTAGTCAAAATTTACAATTTCATAAAAATTTCTTTGAATTCTTTTACTTTAGGTTAGGGTCGAGATAAATAACATCTAAACTACTCAATCCTCGTGGGAACGATACTTGGACTTTAAAAACCCATTTTTATTACTTGAACGATCCGTACACTTGCGGTAATCAAAGTCGAACACTTTTTCGACGTGTCACTATACTAATTGTCAATAGAAACATTCGGAAAGATACCTTGTAGCATAGAGAATATCCTGCAGAATAACTTTCTCGAGACGTCCACATTGAGCAATATGATACTATGATTAATACTCGTATTTTATACTAGAAGGTTATGGGATTGGAAGATTCTCCAAACAGCTGGAATGATTGTAGGAATTCACCTCATTTCAATGTTGGTTTTATAATTTCATTGTAAGTGCCAATTTTACTGATTGAAGCAAATCACCCACAGCCTATACAATGCTTTTAATAAACTAAGCAATTACATTTAATAGCGTGTCTTATGTTGACAAGAACGAACTACTTATCATCTATAACCCAAAAATCATGGGGATCTGAATCATCAACTGCGTTCAACACCATTTCACCTTTGCCAAGTGCACTCGGAAGCTCTTCTCTCTTCTTATGCATCTCCAACCAGTGTTCTGGCTCCTCAAATAAACGCAAGATCTGAAATAAAATAAAAAGAATAAATAAATGTAAATGTCCTTCCTCGGACATAGGTTATAACTTATACGGGCACATTCACTAGTCATATTTATAACTTGGAGACCTTTCCTACAATTGATTGTCAGCTAGAGGTCTAGTACTAATTTATCAAGTTAAATTTCAAATGAAGATCTCTCAGGGTATAAATTAACAAAATACATTCAAGGAATCAAAACGAAAAATTCAACATTTAAATTGCTTCATTTGACATGTTGGTGATCAAATATATTTCCTTACTCGGGCTTTACCTACAATAGGGGTTGACAATTGGTGAGTGAGATGTGAAATGCATGATGTTCCTAGAATTCAAAAAAGAGATATTTTCGTAGTGAAAGATCAAAAAGATTACGGTTTTCATTGTTGGCCTTCTA
The DNA here is from genome assembly GCA_903798235.1 of Fraxinus ornus. Taxonomy (NCBI): domain Eukaryota; kingdom Viridiplantae; phylum Streptophyta; class Magnoliopsida; order Lamiales; family Oleaceae; genus Fraxinus; species Fraxinus ornus. The sequence goes on from CAIGRF010169902.1 coordinate 8,619, forward strand.
GAAGATGAATGCAAGAGACACAGGCGAGCTGCAATCATCATTGTTTTCATCTCATCCTTGTCATAGTCTTCCTCGAGGTCAGGATCAATTAGTCGCTCACATAGGCCGCAGGTGAGCAGAGACCTTGCCTGCATATTTCTTTGGAATTTAAGTGAAAGAAGAAATCTACCATAAATTTTTATTTCTGATTGAGGTTGATTCATTTCCATTACCCAGAGTACCAAGCTTTCACGATTGGATGGTGAGTTTGACTGAATAGCTTCTTTCCCGGTAATTAATTCCAAGAGTACGACTCCATAAGAATAAACATCTATTTTTTCATCAACTTTTCCATACATCATGTACTCTGGAGCCAGGTATCCAAATGTTCCTACAACATTAATTGGCTTTGCATATGCAGATGATGACTGCTGAGTTTGCTGATGTACAATTGCTGCACCAAAATCTGACAGCTGAAAAGTGGAAAACAGAGTTAGTTTTCATACATATATGATTATGTAAAAGTGTTTATGTTGGGCAATGTTTGTTGCTTGCGCAGTCTGCATCTGAACAATCCATGAAAAAAGAACATGTACAAATTGTATTATTTAACTCTGAGTTTGATATGGAACTTCTTGATATTTTCAAACTTCAGTACCAACTAGCTCTATTTGTGTCTCTAACGGTACCACGTGTTGGCATTTGAGTCACTTATCAAAGGCCATATCTCCTATTTCCTTTTCTTGCTTTTGAGTGTTCCAGAATCTATACTGACAAAATTCCAGTTCTTGGAATGATTGTTATGTTGCAAATGCATTATCAATTATCTAAAACGATCAATACATTTAATAGTGCAGTAAAAATGGTACTCAATGAAGACTTACTTGTGGTTTGCAGTCTTCGGAGAGGAGGATGTTAGATGACTTCACATCCCTATGGATGATGGGTGGATAGAAAGAATGAAGGTATTCCAACGCCCGTGCCACACCAACTGCAACTTGCATCCTCTCTTTCCAAGTAAGATGTTTGAGTCTTTGTTTCAGGCTTGAACTTAGTAAGTTATAAACAATTGCACATATATCTTTACTGTAACAGTATCCAAGTAGATGAATCATGTTTTCATGGCTCAAGCCACTTGATATCTCCACTTCCCGGAAAAGATCATCTTCAGATAATCGGGAGGACTTGAGGACTTTCACTGCGACAGCCTGATCATTGTTAAAAGCAGCTCGATAAACTTGACTATGTCCTCCTTCTCCGATCAACATATCGGGACTAAAATTTTGTGTTGCACACTTTAACTCATCAAATGTATAGCGCCTGGTGTATCCCTTCACTTGTAATGTAGCTAATCTTTGGAACAATTCTGGAGTTACAACATCATAACCTTGCAAGTTTTTCTTCATGATTGGCCAGTTTCTACTTTCATTTTGTTTTGGTTTTGATGATGTTGAGGAACATGGCATTGACGAAGATTTTTGGAGCAGAGGCTTAGTTCCTGGCTGATCACAGCTGTTGGATCCTGATAAAGATGACACTGAAGGTCGGAGAACTTTAATAGAGGATCCTTCCTGCAAAGATCTAAGAAGTTTAATAGAGGATCCTTCCTGGGAAGATCCCTCTTTCTGGAATAAGATTTTCCCTCCATTATCCATTAATAGAAGGGTGCAAGTGGGAGGTAATGCTTTCAAACATTTTGCAATTGTTGAATCTTTTGGCCTGAAAACAGTAACTGGTTAGAGCAAGATATGCAGAATCTATGTTGAAGTACCATGTGAAAGATAGATGATGACCATACCATGGACTTGTGCATCCCACTACAAGAATTGTTGCAAAATTTATTCGAACTTGGCGGCTTAATTCAGTAATGTAATAGTTTCGTGGACAAACTTTGACTTCAAAATCCACCTGAACAAGTCATTAACCGAAGGTATCAAACATCCTAACAATCAGGGCATCAAAAGTTCTCAGAAATTTAACTCAACTATGTTGTCTAAAAGGTTAAAAAAAAAAAAAAAAAGTTCACCTGCTTCGACTTGCAGAGATCTTCATGGATGTAAAAGGTGTTAGGATCAAATGTATCGTCTGATCCCTGAACATGAATAGCCAGAACATAGTCTCCTGCTACCACAACCGAATTTAGTAAACGGAGAAGCATTTCTCTGCTGGAATTATCAGATTTTAGACCGACTATGATTCTTTTTTTCACTGTTCTGTTTCCGAGCAGTGAAAAGATTCCTTTGTTGATCTTCGGGTTACCAAACATCATAGATAGATTGGTTTTCAATGAAAAGGGAGCATCCCATTGCACTGATTGACTAAAACATCAATTTTCTTAAACTACTGAGATATGAGTGTTGGCTATCAAGAATCTGATAATCCTAGCCTTGTCCAATATGGTAGATCTTGATTTGATTCATGTGGTCCCTTTCATAAATTCCAGTAGCTGTTGTATTAATTTAAGCATTTACTAATATCTGGTAAGTAATTCAAAAGAAACAGTTCAATGTCATGGACCAGTGCAAACTTATTCTCTGAATAGGCATGAAACTTCCGGAAATTCCATATCGATTCTAGAATGATATATTAAGGCTCATTTGGCAGGGCTTTTGTAGAAGAGATTGTTGAGAAAACTATCTTAGGTCAACTTTATCAAAAAGTTCTTCTAGCCAAATAAAAAACTATCCAAACTTGTTCAAAAGAAGTTTTTCGGTCTCACGAGCAGCTTTTGACCTTTCAAAATACCTGCCAAATAGGCCCTAAATTTAACCGTTATTTGATTCTTGCAGCTGTTTCATATCATGTTTTTTTCAAGAAGTTGTACGTCTTGCATCACAAAAATCTTGTTATATGTAAGAATGTGAAAATGTGACATTTTAAATGTGTTTTACTTGTGAGTATGTGAAAAATGTTGTTGGGTTTTTTGATACCCAATAAATCCGGGCTATAATGTTAAATCGGTATTTTAGTTGGATAATATTTCATAGGCCTCGGCCAATGATTGAAATGATATATTGACACCACAATCGGACCAATCGAATCATGTAACCCACTTGGACCATTTGAAGTAGCCTAATTATATTAATGTTGCTCATGGCCCGACCCGAACGTTTTGGATGGCTTTAAGATAATTAGCCCACTTATTCCATTTCCTATTGGGCCTATTCTTTTGACCTAAAAGCCTAATCTATTGTTAACCTATTTAATTGGTTGTTAATCACAATTAAGTGTGTGGAAGAAGAGTTGAAGCCGTCCCCTTGTGAGATTAAGCAAAAACCGGTCCTTGCCTCTTGCTTTGTGCAAATTGGAGCTTTGTGCTTGAGAGACCCATTTGTTCTTCTTCTCTACCTAGCCTTAGTGGCACTTCCTATGGCTGTAATCTTCTCTACCTTGTCCTAAGTGAGCTGAACAATTGGAGCAACCGAGTTCGGGTTTTGGAAGGTTTTGTTGTTTGGGATCAATTGGTTTGTATTGTGGTGTTATTGTTGGAGATTTACTGAGTCTGGATTGGAGCAATTGAAGGGATAAATCTACAATGGTGAGCTATTATATGTGGGTGCGTGAAAATGTGACATGTTAAATGGATATTACTCATGATTATAAGAAAATGTGACATATTATATAACACATTTTACTTGCACGTGAATTATGAAGAATATGTCTTGCATATCTACTTTTAAGTATATGTGACTTGAATATACTTATACAGAGTAGGTAACAAAATTAAACATTAAATGACTCATCATTAGAAACGACATAATAATCCACATAATAATTCTCCCAGGATGTTCTTTTATTATAAATTTGACATTATTATCCAAAAATATTTCTGAAATTGGAGAATCTGTAGTTGACAAAACCTGATTTCCTAACACAGTGAAGAGAATTGAATATAACAAGGCTTGGGTTGAATCACATCCTCAATAATCTAGACATAGTAAAATAGCAAATCTGTTGGTGTTTAACATGGACAAGCCCAATAGTCAAAACGGAATAGGTCCTCTTCATTACCATTTACCAGACTGGCCGACATGAAGTAGGTTTCATTAAATGGTATGAAGTTAACGTAGTGTCATGCTCAGCATTTTCTATTGGATTTGTTGCAAAAGAAATTTCATAACACATGGTCATATCGAGTGGAGAGTGGAGTATGGACCCAAACTGAGTAATGATTAGGAATGGTAGCTATTCTCATTTATAGGGGAATGGGATGAAAATAGTCGGCACACTCCTTATCACCAAAAGATCCAGGCTTAAAATTTGTCACCTTTCTAGTCTTGTAATGTGCATAATTTTGTTTTCAAGTTCACTCAAAGATTCAGTTAGGATTCCCAACGCGCCAACGCCTGTCCCATACGAAACAAATTTATTGGAGTCCAAAAACAAGTCATTTGTATACCGACTAGGGGTGGGCAATTGACGGGTCGGATCGGGTTTTGACCCAAAACCGACCCGACCTGACCCGACCCGACATAAATCGGTTTTGGGCTTTTCTTAAACTGACCCGAATCGAGATTAACTCTAAACCGACCCGAACCAACCTGACGGGTCGGGTCGGGCCCCCTTTTTTTATTTGATTTCATTTTCAGAGGCACAGCATTCCAGATTTTGTTGAAAACCCAATCCATCTCCTTTTTTCATTACAGCTGAAGTGGGCATGTGATTTCCTTCTTTACCAGTCCTTTTTTGAGCCTTATGGGATCGTATTACATGAATATGCTAATTTTTATGTGGGATCTGGGGTAAAGCAGTATGAAAACAGTGCAGAAAATGAGAACACAGTAGAATGTGCTGTGTGTTTATGTAGGATTGATGATGGAGATGAAATTAGAGAACTGAGTTGCAATCATCTTTTCCATAGAGCTTGCTTAGATAGGTGGCTCGGATATGGGCATGTGACGTGTCCTCTATGCTGGAATATTGTAAAGATGCCACCTCAACTGGCGGCAGACAGCCACCAGGAGGCTATATTAATCAACTTCTACGCCACCAGATCAATGGATCATGTACATGGCGGCTACGTTGAAGCAGAAGATATTACCCTTACGGTAGACCGTTGGTTCGAAAGCGTACTTTTTCGAAGCTGGAGGCGGGTTGTTCTTGGTGGTCTGGAGGAGTAGTATTGCAGAGAAGATTGCAGAGAGGAGATTGAAAGTAGATCTGCTGTAGTTGTTGGAGTAATTTGGGGCTGAAATATCAAATAATTGTGATCGGGTCGGTTTAGTACAAACCGACCCGACCCGTTTCGGTTTAATTTTATTTTTACCCGACCCGACCCATATGTACCCTCTAAACCGACCCGACCCGACCCGTTTCGGATTGGACCGAGTCGGTTTAGCGGGTTGTGGTTTTGATGCCCACCCCTAATACCGACTGCAATCTGTATGTACATTCAGATCAAAAATTCAAAAAAAAATGTGGAAATTAATATAAGACTACCATCAAAAAGAAATCTTGCCCCCCTCTCTCTGCTGGTTAAAACCCAGGGTAGCAGTAAACGTCCCAAGCAATGCATGCTGCAATATGGCACTTGCCTCGTCAAATAGAAATCTCACTGAAGCTACTTAAAAATTTCTACACCACAAAATGCATAAATATTTGTTCAAACTAAGCATTGAATGGATCTAAGGATGGAGCATATGTATCAATCAACTTTTAAGATCTAGCTCACATACCCCAAATTTCATCCCCCTTTCAGAAATATCTGGTCCTCACTATAATCTAACAAGAATGAGAAGAGGAGGAAAAAAATGGAGAAAAATGAAGTGCTTGATCAGTCTACAGTCACTATCAGCAACTAGATGACGCGATGTTTCAACCACAAACAAATGCTAAAAACCCTTGATGGGCGTCCACTATAAACTTGACATTCACATATACACTTCCAAAACCATCGAAAATAGAGCAAGAATTTCTCTTGACAAATAATCCATAACAAGTCAAAACTGAGTTTTGTTCACTTCCAAAACCACGTATTCATCAAATCGAGGACACAATCATTTAATTATTATTTCACGCGGAAAGTCGGGCATCGCTAACAATTAAGAGATGGTTCAGACGATTGTGTAAGGAACAGACCTCTTGAGACAAAGTCCCAAAATGGGTGTTTTATTGATGAAGATTTACAATCGGCGAGAAGCGAAATGCCTCCAAGGAACGCAAGCACACAGAACAATTGAAAGTTAAGTTCGATGAAAGTAAAGGAAATGAAAATTACATATTCTCTGTTCGAGAGTGTTTGATTCTAGGTCCTTTCTTCTATGCATTCTATTCTCTTTTATACTCCTCTACTAGTTGTTGTTGTGGAACAGCTTGAAATTGCTGATCGTTTTGTAACTACCCACGTCTTTTACCATGGCTGACTTGTCGTGGTACTGCTGTTGTAACTGCTGTCATTAATTGTACCATTGAACTACTTCTAACCGAGATTTACTAGATCATGGGACATGATGAGAGTGTCCATTAACTGCCTTAGTAACCGTCGCCTAGGATAATAGTTTACCTAGATCCTGGGCGTTTCACAGTCTTGGGCGATAATAGCTCCGTCACCCTGAATATATATAAAGTGATGTGTTCACCCAAAGCTTGGGTGTCTTGTATACTTGGACGATGATGGGCCTTCGCTACATACCTCCATCTTGGGGCCCTTTTATATGATCTCACCTGGGCCTGTACCTTCAAATCTCCTAATTGGGCTTCACTCCTTGGGCTATTTAATTGGGGCTCATTTTTTTGCATTAACAATTACCCCCCAATGTGTCAGAATTAATATCGATTATTAATCTCATGCCATATTCATTTTTTGTATCTTCCCGTAATACTTGAAATCCTAAGAAATAAGAAGAATCCTAATTATTACCTTGTTTGGCGGTGACCTTATACATCCCAACAAGTGAAACATCACGCCATTCTTATATATCAAAGAACAAGCTATTTTCCCGCGCCATTATACCCATGTTACGCTTTTATAACGTTACTATTCATCTTCTTGATCCTTTATTCCGACACTTGCACTCCCATACCTTTGAGAAAAACTTTGATACATGGCGACTTCAGAGAACTCTTTTAGTTTTGACGATTATCAAGAACTTCTTACCCAGCCATATGTATCTCCAGTTCCCCTTTCATCAACTAACTCTGACATCAACGAGTTTTTTCTGGGTCCATCATTTAATGATGCTGATTCGGTGGGGAAAGCCGCGGTGGACCAGTTGTTTTCCTGTACTCAAGATCCCCCTTTTCTAAATCTTTTTCCATTAAAGCCAATATGAGATAGATGTATTCGTACTTGGCCCAAATCCGATGCTATTCATTTTTGGCATGCATGTTTGGTAAAACATAGCCCTACTAAGGCAATTTTTGATCGAATTAAGATTTCTGATCTATTAGAAATCGCTCTTCGTCCTCCAACTTATGACCCCGTGCTTTTTCTAATCGCCCTGAATTTCTGGTCTTCTGAGTATAATACTTTTATTTTTCCTCTTGGCCCAATGTCTGTTACTCTAAGGGATGTTGGCGCTTTAGTTAATCTTCCGCCTCTGGGCGACACCATCTCTCCTACCCTTTTGGTCACTGGTGCTACTCTGAAATTTGACAAGAAACTTACCGACTCCTATTCGGGCATGCAAGAGATTTATAAGAATACTACCACTGAACCTACTCATGCTGAGCATGTGGCCTTCCTTCAGATTTAGCTTTGTAAATATGTCCTTTGCGTGCCAAGCATGAAGCCTTCTATATCTTATTTGCCCATAGTACATGAGTTAGCACGTGGTAGGTCCTTGAACCTTTGCTCATTGTTCCTAGCTGCCTTTTATAGAGGCATGGCTTCTCTTCAATCCCAGCTGTAGAATAGTGCATCTCCTACTGGCAGTGGGCCTCTTTTGCTATTCATTAACCAATTGGACCCTGTGAGAATGTCCAATAGGGAGGTCTTTATGTTCTTTTACACTTTGAATTCAATTCCTTCATTTTTTCCTTTTTCTGCCCACCAAATTCCAATTTATATGTAGCATCCTCCTACCAAGAATGATGCAAGCGCAGCTTTGCCCGTTTGGGTTCAATTTTTGATTGGGAAGGAACTGTTTCATGATATTTTGACTAGCACAAATGCCAAGGCCGGGGTTGAGATATATGCTCCCCAGTTTTTTGCCCGTCAATTGGGTTTTGGCCAGACTTGGCATGTTCCTCCACGTTTCTCAAAGAGCTTGACAGACCGCTTTCATACTATAACCAAAACAGATGCTCAGGCCATTGATGCCCGCAATATTCTTTTGACTCAAGGCTTTTCTATGGCACCTTTCAATCCCATTTATGTTACTCATCTGATTTTTGATCGACTTGGCCGGCAGTGAAGCGTAGATTGTTTACAACTGATGCTAACCATGCTTTCCACTTCCTGGAGGGTCCAGGGGATCGCCCTGTTTTTCCCATTCTTGCTATCCCTCCCGCTACAAAGAGTTATGCTTTTCCTTTGAGGTCCCCTCATGCTCGTATCAAACGTTCCGTAGCAAATCCTGCTCCATCTAGTTCTTCTTCTGTTCAAACTAAGGTAACTAAGGATACCTCTAGCCGCAAATGGCCAGCTTCAACTTTACCCAATCTGCCTGATGATGATGATAACGATGATGATGATGTTCCTCTCATAGTTAAGAAAAAGGTATTTGACTTCGTTTCTCCATATAGGGATTGCTTACTCGTGATAAATCCTTCATATGTTAATGCGTTGCTTGGACTTTTCAGAAGGGTCCCGCTTCTCCTTTAAAGGCTTTGCCTTCACTAGATCTTGTTCCACCATTTTCCACTAAGGTTTCCTCGTCCAAGTCTTTTGGGGAGGGGACTTTAGCTGCAAGCCACATTGGAGACCTTCCACTTCCTCAAGGTGTCAACCCCCCACGTTGAACCGGAAGGTAATATAGACTTCATGGTCCTTTCCTTTGTCTACATTGTTGGATTGTAACTCATTATTCGTTATCGTTTGATCTTTGTAGAAATTCCTATATATTTACCTGTTGTGGAAGGGTCTGCTGGTTCGGACAAAGGGAAGTCTCCCCAAATGGTTAGGTCGTCTAGTGATGTGCCCCAAGTCTTCCAAGTTGTTGATACGGTTTCTTTTGATTCGCCTTTTATCTTCACTTTGTTTGCTGTAACAAAGATGCTAACTGCTTACATTTTCCTTGTAGGATGCTGATGCCATTTTATACTCCATCCAAGACCTGCTTACCTCTTGGGAATGAGCGAAAGAAAGAGCTACCTCTGGCTCCTTTCTATCTAGTCATCTTTCTGCTTCATCTATTGTCTCCTCAGAAGAAAATACGAACATCCTCAAGCTGTCATTGCTTGAGTATGTTTCCTTCATGGACATGGATGTCAATCGGGCCAGTGCTTCTGGCCAAAAGGATAATTTTGAACAGCTGAGTGAAAAGATGGCTCAAATACTAGAGCTTTCCTCGCTCAAAATTTCGACTGATTTCAAGCTAATGTTGAAGGTTATTCATTTCGAAATCAGCTCCTTGATGGCTAGAAATGTTGAATTGAAAACCCAACAGGCTCAGTACCTTCGTGCCTCAAATGAAAATGAATCTTTATTCCTTGGTAGCCATTGTTGACTTATAATGGCATCCAATTTTGTCAATGAAGTAATCTTCCCGACCCTTTGCATGGATTTGCAACAACACAATCGACGTATGCTGTAATTATCAATATTTCCAAAACTTAAATACTAAACTCGTACCCCGTCCTTGTACATTTCTTTTAGTGCACCTTTACGTAGAATAAGACTTTTGACTTTCTGACGTCTCTTCAAGATTTGGACCTTCAACTTCTTTTACTTCGCATCGGCTATTTGCATTCTGCCTCTTCACCTTCATGCCTCTATGAATTTGAGTATTTGTTACATATTCACCATCTTCTTTCTTGCTATCTTTTGTAACACTCGACTGATGGGTCTTCCCTATTCAAGAGATCAACTGTTTCTTTTTCCAACTGAAATGGCTCTTTCCTTTCCACATTCGCCATCTGTTTTTGATGTGTTCTTTGGTATGAGAGGTATAAGAATTGTTCCTTAGTCAATAAATGTCATCTCAGCACCCTTTCCATTTATGATCTCCTAATAGGAATGTAAAATACACAT
>CAIGRF010169919.1:10512-23166 GCA_903798235.1 Fraxinus ornus
TATGGAACTCCATGGCCTGCTCCCTTTTTATTGGCCTCGACAGCTCTTCTTTTACGCCTATTTCAAGGCACTAAAATTTGTTGTCTATTTGTAGGTTATTTTGGGACCAATCGTTGATAAATTTCATAGTAACCATGCTAAGAACAAGTATCACATAATTAATTGATAATCTGAAAATCATACCCATGGAAGACATTGTTAAGTATGAATATTATCAGCTAGATCTTTCTTATGTCACATGTTAAGATTTGGGGTTCCATTTTAAAAATGTCAACTTTATTAAGAGGAGTAGTCCAAACCTTTATAAATTGATGTATGTTTTCATCTTTATTGGATATGGAATTCTATCCCTTAACATGTCCCCGCAAGATGGTAACTCGTTTGAGCAGCCCAATCTTAAATCTGATTGCTCAATTTTTTTGAGTTTTAATCGGATCAAATTGCTCATTGGAACTTAACGGGCTATGATACCATGTTAATAAACTTCATAGTAATCATGCTAAGAACAAGAATCACATAATTGATACATAATCTGAAAATCATACCTGCAGAAGACATTGTTAAGTATGAATATTACCAGCTAGATCTTTATCTCCTTGCTCCTCAAAATAATCGACCTTCAATGGGGCAAGCCAAAACGATATGGAGAGGAGAGGGGACCTAGCCATTATATAGGAAATATTAAAGTCAACCCATTGCCGACTCTAACCCTACTTAGGGTTCACATAAATCCGGCCCACATACTTAAAATTACCACATTATAATAATATAGCTCGTAAGGTGTACAACGGTCCAAGTGATCACTAACATATTGGGCCTAATCACAGTATTATTGCAAACCATACATCTAACCCGTAAAATTGCAATCAAATAGAAACCCACATAATAGAATAATTCCAACATTACATCTATGCAGACTTACCATCGGTCAAACATAATTGTAGTCCTTGCATGATTGGAGTTCTCGATCAACCAAAAGATGGGCTCTTCGTAAGGCCGATCTTTTGTGTGGAAGCCCCATATGCGGACATGTGAGGTATCTATCAACACCTCTTTTATGCGACTATTTTCCTTATCTCTAAGGTCTCCTCTTGTGATGGCACTATTCACCTCTTCCTTATTCAGTTGGTGCCTCCACAGCCCCTGATAAGACATATGATTTTTGTAAGGTACGTCTATAGTAGGTGGCATCTCCACGGGAAGGCATTAACATTCTTTGGAATTGCATTTGCTTGAGAAAGACGTACATGACGATCTAGTGCTCAGTATTTCGCTATGCCATTTGCCTCATATTTTTGGGATGTTCTCCATCTCTTTGATGATATGAGCATCAACTCTACCAATCCTCGTTGCTTGTCATCAATGGTGGGGCTTCTTCTCCAACATAGCCGTTATTGGCGTCTTCACATGCAATCCTTCTAGGAGATGACACCAGGGATGGACCCAGGAAATTTTTCCAATGCTGGCGGTATTAGTAAAAGTAAAAAAATAAAAAATAAAAAATGACCTATGTTCTAGCATAAATAGCATTACTCATAGAAATAAGGCTTAATTTTACAATTAATTTCCTCAATTTCAGACTTCTATAGGAGAATATATCAAACATGTCTTTCCATAATTCCATTGCTAAACACATGCCACAATCAGGGAAAGCAGGAAACAAAAGGTTTATACTTTATAGGCTTGCTTGGTTTCAAAAATTATTAAATAGCATTACTTGGTTAGTTGGTTTCAAAATTAAAAGCAGGAAACAAAAGGTTTATACTTTATAGGCTTGCTTGGTTTCAAAAATTATTAAATAGCATTACTTGGTTAGTTGGCTTCAAAATTCAATAACAGACGGCCAACACCCAACACCCAAAAACCAAACTCTGACAGGCGACAGAAAATTCAATAGCAGACGGCCAAACGCAGATGAATACCCAACAACATTTGTGGTTACTGGTTATTCCTATTGGCAATTTCAATTTGCATATACTCTGCAGCCAATAGCAGATGAATACATATGGGCGGGAATTATAGAAAACTCACCTACTAGGCGCCTAGTTGATGAAAACTAATGAAATCAGTGCAGAACCAGTGGATGAAAACTGATGAAAGCAACATAAGGTAGCAACAGAAAATGCTGGTTGCTGGTGGATTTAGGGGCATGCGCGGTTGACGGTCCGTCAGTGGAGCTTCATAGAATTCTTTTTTTGGACTATTTTGGTATTGTAATAGATTGTAGGGCTTCTATCATACAGTTTGGGCCAAATAATAAGCCCACTTGTTTTTTTAATATTGGGTTATTGAAAAAATTGGGATGCCCAAAGTCCAGTGCGGCAGATGCCTGCACTGGGCCGTTGTTGGGTCCGTCCCGGATGACATCACCTTCACCTTCACTTTTTTCTTTTTCAAGAATCAAGACTTTTAGGAAAAATAGTAGGCTCTTGGTAGGCTTTTTACTAAAAGGTTTTGCTCGTGGTTAGAAGTATGGTTTTTCATAGACGATAATTTGCTGACCTTAGAATCTAATTAGGTTCCAGCACATCAATAGATAATCTCTTATATTGTTACCTGCACACTTGAACACAGGAGTGACATTTAAGTGATAAAGGGACTAGAAAGTATATAGTGTGAGAGAAATATGAAAGAAGGAGAATAACAGGAGTAGGCTTTGATCTATAGAGTGCAAGTACCTAAATGTTAAAATATCTTCAAATGATATCAAGTGTGAGTATTTATAAGGAAAATGAATGCAATTGGGGCTCTTGGATGTTTAATACGTGGTCTCATCTCAATAGCTCACGAGTAAAGCTTAATGATGCCACATCATATGCCTATCACTTTCCACAAATCGTCCTAGGTGGGAAATAGATGATTTAACTTCCAGTCACCTTTCTAGAGATGTCACATCAATCAAATTGCACATGGCTCAATATGTAATATAAAGCTTGCACAATGCATCGACCATTCTCTTACCATAACCGCCTCAGACTCAAGACACCCATCTAGCGTGATTAAAGATTGGGTATCCTCTGATCGCCTCAAAGAAGAGAGGTGACAAGTCTGCAAAGAGTTATATTGCTCCGTAGGTTATTGTTAATGAGGGGTTGTTAGTCGATGAGGCAATAGAAGTGGCCTCATCACCTCAAAAAGATATATCTACGAGTTGAGCGGATGTCACTTCATTGCCTCAAGTTAAAATATACTGGAGGTGGCACGTTTCAACACTATAACCTCAGAAAGGAGAAGCTTGTATGACTAGGGATGGGCAAAACCCGATCGCACTCGTCAAAACTGTCCAAACCGAACTAACTTGACCGTTTTGGTTTGATTTTTTTTTTTTTAGTTTTAAAGTGGGTTCAATTTTTTGACTGTGTAGATGGGTCGGGTCGGGTTGGGTTATGAGTTAACCCATGAAAATCGAATAAACCTGACCAACCCGATCCGTCTACTTTAAAAAAAAAAGAAAAGAAATATGATGCACTTTGTTCTTTGTAGGCTCGGCTAATGAGAATTGAATAAGATAATAGATAATTTTATTTATTTACTCTTTAATCTTGTGCATTCAAATTTAGTATAATAGAAAATTGAACGAATTTAATTGTTCGTGCGAAACCTGCAAGTGTATGGTATCGTTGATAGGTAATAGAATTGATGAGTTGAGAGTATCGTTCCACAGGGAATAAATTGAATTTAAGTTTACTAACTTTATATGGGATTCGAAAACAAAAGAGAGTTTGATTTGATTTTATATTTATTTAATCTAAGAAAGCTGTAAAAATGTGATTCTTATCAATTTATGGATGATTGTGTTGGATCTCGAATCCGCCTATTGATATCTATTTCAATTCTTGATTTTGTAATATAGTTCCGTTCATGCGTTCTTGATTATCGATGAAACTATAATATATAATTTTTCTTTTCAAAGACAAATTAAATCTATCCTAACTATAACCCGAATCTATTCATAACCCAAATTCGAATTATTAGAATGCATTAAAGTTTAGATTATCTATATGATTGCACATGTGATAAATGTTATTCCTAGCATCTATTGCACATATATTAATTTTGTCACGTTCTAAACTTATTGTGAGTCTCTCAACACTACAATAAGCAACTAATTATCTGATTGGTGGCCAATAAATCAAATAATGAAATGTGTATGCAAAATTAATCAAGAAATGCAAGAAATAAACTAAACTACTAGTCTTGAACTAAAACAAATAAATAATAGGGTTATCTTCATCAAATACAAAAATGGATCTAGCACAGCATATTAATATATGAATTACAAAAAGAATAATAGAAAAATATCACCCGAATTATGAAATAAATCAAAAGATATTGATCTTCAAGCCCAAAGTTGAATTTTTCAAAATTTTGATGTAATTGGCTTTCAATTCCTTATTATGGTTTGATATCCTCTTTCAAAATGTAGCAATTGGCCTTTTATTCTCGATGAATTTGATGATAATTTTTTGTATGAAGATGCAATAGAGGTTTTTTTTATGTATAGCTCTCATTCTCTATTTATGAGAGTCAGAAAATAGGTCAAAATCTCATCCAATTTAGTTTTCAAAAGAGTTTTAATCGTGAAAGGAAATTAAAGATTCGTCTGCAAAAATTCTCCCCCCCTCCCCAGTGCACCACTATAACTACCGTGCACGCGCCGTAGAACCAAATGACTCTTGGGTTGGGGAAAATAGAGTGCCCCGCACGAGCCATGAATTGCCCCGCGCACGCGTAAGTCGCTTCTGTTCGTCTCTGAGCAGCTCTCAGTATTTTGATCATAACTTTCTTTACAGGTATCCGATTGAAGCGATTTGAAATGCGTTGAAAATTTAATTCCAAGGAATACAATTCTTCTAGATATACAAGTTTTCCAATTCGAACGTTTTCTATCCGAAAAATAGGTCTCAAGTTGATGCTAAAAATTTGGAGCATAACTTTTTCGGTTGGAAATTGATTTGTAAAAATACTTTCATTATATTTCACTCCTTTGACCTCCAATTGCGTCCAATTGATCCTATATGATCTTCAATCATCGTTTGTGGTCCAAATCAACTATTGAATATTTACACTTGATCCCCCAAACTTATGAATTTTTTTTTTGTACGTTTTTTTTTCCTTTCTTCCAAATTCAGCAATTTGCATTGAACTCAACCTAAAAAACATAATTAACATAAAATTAAGCTACAACTCATCCAAATCACTAACAAATACTCAAATTTAATGGTCTACATAAGTGTACAAAATACATTTTTCAAACACCCCCAAACTTGAACATTTGTTTGTTCTCAAACAAAATTATAACGTAACTTAATCAAGAATTTTAAACACGCATATAGTTAGATAATTTGTCTTTTGTCTCAAGATTTGAATACATGTATTAAAACTATGAACTACTACAAAATTACAATGCTAAAATTAATTTTTACTTATTAATTGTAAAATCGACATGTGTGCATGTGTGCGTGAAAATTCATGTCAAGTATCATAAATTCATTAAGTGATTCAAATCTCAACCCTCTACAGTCAAATTTGTCCTTTCTCCTCTCGTGAGTTTCATACCCCAAACTTATTCTTTTAACTATTTTCCATGATGTGATCTAATGTTAAATTTATATACTATTCCTCACATTATCTAGTTTGGTTAGATCTTACAAATTACAGTTCAACACATTAACAAATGCAGATTTTCCTTATTTTTGATTGCTCGACCTCCAAGAATCAAATAAATTAATAATCTATTGTCAAGGGTTTAAATTTTCTCAAATAAGTATTTGTAGCTTAATTAAAGCATGTAATAATATTTTATTTCCTTTTTCTCATTTTTCCATCTTATGTGCGGACTTATCTCTATTAAGCTTTTTAAATGACTATTGTAGCGCTCTTTTGGCTGATGACTCCCAAATCAGGTGACTATAGGGCACCAGATTTTAGATATCCTCGCAAACTTAATCACTCGAGTCATAAAGACTACGAACATAAGTTTCACAATAAGACAATATTTTCTCTTTTTCATGCAATGATTAGTGCAATACCCTTTATTAAACACTTATTCTAAAAAATCAACATTCAAATTAAAATTTTCATATAATTTTCTTCTGACGCCCTTAAACAATCCACACAAAATTTAACACACGTGAAATCCACATATATCTTAATGTTTCCCTACAACAACTCAATCACCCCCAAAATATCCTAGAATTGGTTTAATGATGTATAATTTAGTGGTTATTTTTGTTTAGCATCTAGGGTCCACTATTTTTTTTTAAAATTTTGAATCAAACAATTTTTTCATGATACAAAACATAAAGTTTGTGCACAAAAATATCAAGTGTTACATGAATAAGCATAAATCAACCTTAACACGTAATTTTTCAATATTTATCATCTAATACATGATTTCAAATATATGTATCATGGTAGGTAAAATTATAACCCACACAAGTACACAAAAATAAAAATAAAGCTGATTTTTTTTGGCACTCGAACAAGCACACAAACCAATGAAAAACTAAATGTTTTTCCACCTCCAAACTTATAACAGACATTGTCCTCAATGTCTAAAAATATAACATACAATATATAAAAATTAAGTGTAAAGAAGAGAACTAAGTATTCTCCTGATATATATTTGAAGGTGGTGGGTGGACTAACATGAAAGTTCTAATTCACTTGCTATGGCTTTTTTCTTGTCCAATGTGTTCAAGTGACATGTTCCTTTAAAATAGTAAAAATCAATCATAACATGAAACAATTTGTAATAAGCTCATATACATCTTAAAGGAAAATATGAGGATGAAGATACCATATACTACTAAAAGTAATAAAAATTCCTAATCCTATATCTAAAAAGTAAAATAAATAAAAAGAAAGAAAATTATGTTGTCTCCTATAAGTGCTTATTTATAGTCATTAGCTTGACTTTATTGTTTTGATTATTTATGGTGGCTTGAAAAGAGAGTTTTCGGCCTTGCATCGGCTACACTGGCAGTTGTTTTTTTTTAACTCATCTTTAAGTCTCTAGATTATAAGATTTCCATTGTTGTCCCGCCCAACAATTCCACATTCTTCTTTCTTGTTCTTGTTAATTCTCCAATGATTGATTTTTCGGCATTCATCGATGTCTGGAGGTTGTTTGAGTTGAGTATTCATGGTGAAACTTTGTTGTTTTTCTTCCACCTTTAAGATTATTTCACATTTTTCAAAATTCATTAATACTCGTACATTAGATAAGAATGATCTCCCTAAAATTATCGACATATGTTGAGCATCTATATCAAGAATAATGAAATTGGCTGGAAAGAAGTTATCTCCAACTTTGATGAGCACATCCTCTACCAATCCATAAGGATGCTTGAGTGTCCTGTCAGCCAGCTGTAGGATTATTGATGTTACTTTTGGATCATCCAATCCTAATTTCCTGTGGATAGACAGTAGCATCAAATTCATACTTGCTCCAAAATCTATTAAAGCATTTAAATTATTTGAATTTCCTATAGAGCAAGGTACTGTAAAAATCCCTAGATCTTTTAGTTTATGAGGGAATATATGATTTATGATTGCAGTACACTCTTCTGTCAGAGACACTATTTCATCTACTGGCAGCTTTCTCTTCTTAGTCAACATTTTTTTAGAAACTGTGTAATTTAGAATCTGTTGAATGACATCAATGAAGGGAATGTTGATATGAAGTTGTCTAAGGGTATCCAAGAACTTTTTGAATTGTTTGTCCAGTTTATTGTTCTACAACCTTTGAGGGAATAAGACTGGATGTGTGTTTTTATTGGCAGGAACAATTGTCTTAACTTCTTCTTCTTGATTAATCTTTGATGATTCTTCAAACTGAACCACTTGTTCCTCGCCCGTGGTAGGTACTTGATTCCCCTCTATCCTTTTCTTTTTCATAGTAATTTTTGGCAATTGAACTCCACTTTTTGTTGTAATGGACATGACTTATTCCTCTTTTGGCTTCTATTGAAGTCTTTGAGGAATGGAATAGGCGGCACATATGCTCGAATATGGGCCGTATGCTTAATTTCTGTTGTCTCAATAATTTCATAATTCACAGCTTCAACTGCTAATACATGTTTTCGTGGGTTCTTTTTTGTGTCGCTGGTAGAGTACCTTGTGAATAGTTGGCTAATGTGCTTCTATATGTCCCACTCGAGTTTCCAAATTTTTAATTGCAATCTGTTGGTTTTGAAGAATAACCTGTTGGTTCTGAAAATTAGTCTCACTTTTGGTAATGAACTTATCCACTAATTCTTCTAACGATAACTTTTTCTCTTGTTGTTGTTGAAATATTAGCGGGTTGCCCTGAATATGACATTCTTGACCCTGATTATTAACCTATGAAAAGTTAGGATGCTTGCTTCAATCTAGATTATAGGTATTGGAGTAAGGATTGTTCTGCTCCCCTGAAGGTTTTGTGCATAACTGACTTCCTTTTGTTGATAAACATGGGTTGATGCTAAAGGACAGCTTGTAGTTATATGATATGCCCCACAACCTCCACAGACTGTTGTTGGTTGGTGCACTATACTCACATTTCCTTGTTATTACTTCCAACTGGACTGCTAATGATGTAACTGTGTCAATGTTGTGAATACATGCTATTTTCCTTGAAATTTCCATAATTGATCCTCCTGCTGAAGCGTCGACCATGTTATGGTATTTAGGATGTAGGCCTGAATAGAAGATGTAGACCTTAGCATTTTCAGGAATGTTTAGATTGGGGCACTTTCTAAAGTAATCTTTGAATCTTTCCCATGTTCGGATAGCTCTCGATGTCCTTTTGCTTGAATGTAGTGGCTTCATGTCTGATATGATCGCCTCGAGAAAGTGGGAAGCATTTCAAGGTGAATTTATGTACCATGTCATTCTACGAAACAATACTCCCGGGAAGTAGTGAATTTAGCCATTCTCGTGCGTTTTCCTTTAAAGTATGAGGGAATAGACGCATTCGAAAAGTATCAACTAACATGCATGCCTTCATGACTGGTCATCTCGGAAAACATCAGGAAAGCTTGTATGTGTTCATAAAAATTTTCAGTTGATTTTTTTGAGAACCTGATGTCATGATGATTCTGAAACAAATTGATGACATTTGGTCGAATGTGGAAGTTGGCCTGCCCAAAAGGTGGATAAATAATAGTCAGTTCCACAGGCACATGTATGGGATTTAAATAATCCCTAAGAACTGGATTTGGTTGTTTTGGCGCATCTGGTGGTAATTGAACCTGGTTTTGATTTTATGTCATGTCTCTTACTTCTCTAGGCTATTCTTTTGGTCTCAGGATCCAATGGTAGAAACTCGATTTCTTTAGAATCTTGCATAAACTGCTAAAAAAATAAACAAAAGAATTATTTGTGTAAATAATATCCTAAAATAAAATAAAAGAGAAATCCGAATATTATAAAACTAATAAACTCAAATTAAATTATTTTTCGGCAGCGGCACCAAAAATTTGTTCTTGTAAAACATGTAAGCGTACGGGATCGTTGACAAGTAACATAATTGATGAGTTGAGAGTATTGTCCCACATGGAATAAATTGAATTTAAGTTTACTAACTTTTTATGGAATTCGAATTATGTAAATAAAAGAGAGTTTGATTTTATTTTATATTTAATTAATTTAAGAAAACTGTAAAAATGTGATTCTCATCAATTTATAGATGATTGTATTGGATCTCGAATCTGTCTATCGCTATCTATTTCAATTCCTAACTTGTAATTTAGTTCTGTTCATGCGTTCTTAACAAGCGATAAAACTATGATGTATAATTTTCTTTTCCAAGACAAATTAAATCTATCCTAACTACGACTCGAATCTATTCCTAGCCCAAATTCGAATGATTAGAATGTATTAAAGTTTAGATTATCTATATGATTGCACATGTGATAAATGTTAGGAATAACATTTAATGCACATATATTATTTTTGCCGCGTTCTAAATTTATTGTGAGTCTGTCAACAATATATTAAGCAACTAATTATCTATTGGTGGCCAATAAATCAAATAATGCAATGTGTATGCAACATTTATCAAAAAATGTAAGAAATAAACTTAAATAATAGTCTTGAACTAAAACAAATAAATAATAGGGTTCATCTTCATCCAATACAAAAATAGATCTAGCATAACATATTAATATATGAATTACAAAAAGAATAATAAAAAAATATCACCCGAATCATAAAATAGGGGTGTGTTTGAGCCACATTATTTTGAAAAAATGTATTCGGAATAGTAGATTGATGAAGAATGTGTGGTTGAAAAAGAAGAAAAAGTTATTGATGTGATGAAAATTATTATTTTATTGAAGAATGTGTGGTTGAAAATTAGTAGAAGAACGAGAATGAAAATTTTAATGTGTACCAAACATGGGCTAAATCAAAAGATGTTGATCTTCAACCCCAATGTTGAATTCTTCAAAATCATGATGTAATTGACATTTAATTCCTTACTATGGTTTGATCTCATCTCTCAAAATGTAGCAATTGGTATTTTGTTCTTGATGAATTTGATGATAATATTTTGTATGAAGAAGCAAGAGACGTTTTTTATGCGTAGTCTCGTTCTCTATTTATGAGAGCCACAAAGTAGTTCAAAATCCCATCTAATTCGGTTTTCAAAGGAGTTTGAATCTCGAAAAGAAATTAAAGATTTGTATGAGGAAATGGCCCCCGCGCACGAACGAATATAACTACCGAGTGCACGCCGTAGAACGAAATTGTGGATGCTTTAACAACTTTATAAGTTGCAACACGACCCATCTTAAAATGAATAAGAAATTTATTTTTAGCTACGAAATAACAATTAATATCTCAAATTATTTTAACTCGTTGTTTTCGGTTTGTATTCATTGAAACAAGTTTATTAGAATATAACAATTAAGAATTTTTATTCATTTTTACAATGTTGAGAGAGTAAAATGAAGTACTTTTTATTTTTTAAAATATTTTATTTAGTTACTCAAATTAACTTTTATTGATTTAATATTATAGTTTAAAAAAGAAGATAATGATTGTTATAAATTTCATTCAAAAAATTCCTTAATGAAAATTCAATAATTAAAAATGGTATGCAAACATTATATAATGTAATGTATAGGATATAATTTGATATTTCAGTTGGATATTTTTGTTTGTTTAACTATTTATAATTGCATATTTGTAAATTCTCATCAAATGAGTTTTTTTGTAATCATTGTGCAAAATGTACTAATAGAATCTAAACTTGTAAAATATGAAATGAAAGTGTAATTGCACCTTGAATACATAGCTTAATTTGTAAATTTCTCTTTAAATAATGAAATTTGACAATTGTTATAATTTATCAAATGCCTGAGATCTATGAATTGTACCTCACATACTCGCGTATTGGTATCATATAAATAGAAATTACATGTTTTGTACATTAGACTAGACAAAATAAGAAGAGTTGCATATGATAAAATTTGCGAATTAGTCCAATTATGCCATACTATATTTTCAACAAGCAATTTTATTCAAGGTACAAAAGAAGCAACCAGAAACCACTGTCCTTTATTTTGTTCTAGACGAAGACATGGATACAAAATTCTCCACATCACAATTTTCGGCTCAATAACTAACAAGAGCCATTTAAAATGAAAGAAGAGAAAAGCAAGTGTGTAATCCTAAAGAATAATTCTTGGTGTACATAATTTTTGGTACATACTTTTGGGTTCAACTTTCTGAAACCCAGCTTCTACAATCATCGAGGTAAATTTCTCCTACATTCATAGATAATAAGATTTACTAAAAGGAATATGGGTAAAACTAAGAAATCACAAAGAAACGAAACATCCAAACCTCACAAATATTCTAGTGTTTATTATCATAATCATATTGAGCCTTCACTTGCATAAGAGTAAACATTATAAAATTTATTATGCTTGATTAAGACCGCGAAGTGTTAGTGTGAGATAATGTTGCCACCAAATACTGCAGTCTTGTCCACTAAGGCTTTGAACACTCGTTTTTCAAACATAGAATCAGTAGTTCAAAGCACGTCTTGTTTAAATTTTGGACAATGAAATTGGTCAAACTTGAACCTGCTAAAATTCTTTATAGCATCGACTATCTATGCACAAGATGATAAAATGAGTCGAAGATAAAATAACTGGAAAAAGATGCAGACAGAACAGAGGCAAGGAAATTATGTAGAAGAGATCAATGCATAATAACCAACAAGGCTTAATTCGATATGGAAATGGATCTATAAAAGTGTGTTATTTGTTTAGTCATTTGAGGAGCTTCTTACTAGAGTTATCTTAAAGAAACTATACTATGTGTTAGGTTTTAGTTAATTTTGTAATTGGCTTATTTTGTAGAAAAAAGGACTTAGATTAATAGTTGATGAAAGTTCAAAGAGTAATGTGCAAATATGTCAAAAGTTAGTTGAATAGGTTTAGGGTTTCGAGTTTGGAACCAAGGAGAAAACGGCGCGAATTTTCGCTGGACTGTCGCTAGGTTATGGCTCGAGCTACAAAAGCAGAAACACTGTCGTTGGACCGTCGCCCCTCATTCGCTCGAATGACACCCTGTCGCTCGACTGTCGCTAGCCTCTCGCTCGAGCGACAACTTCATACGAAAAATTTTATTTTCGCATTTGAAAGGCTTTTTTCTTGG
>CAIGRF010169968.1:0-18249 GCA_903798235.1 Fraxinus ornus
AAAATTCCTTCGTTCCTGCTTCTACTCAGCCACACATGGCTAAAAAGCTTAATTCTAGAGCTGAGCGTGTTATAGGACACAGGACTCTAGGTCTCGTAAGAACACTGCACCTTAAACTTGGTTTCAACATTCGCTTGTGTCTGAGCCTATATTTGTACCTACTTGTCATAGTTGTGTTACTTTAGGTCACATTAGGTCGAGGTGACCTATGCGTGTGCGGAAGAAGAGAAATCGGGATGTTCCTAATCAGGTCAATTCGCTTTCCAGACAAGTCCTTCAGCTGACTGAGATAATTCGTAAGAACACTGCACCTTAAACTTGGTTTCAACATTCGCTTGTGTCTGAGCCTATATTTGTACCTACTTGTCATAGTTGTGGTACTTTGGGTCACATTAGGTCGAGGTGACCTATGCGTGTGCGGAAGAAGAGAAATCAGGATGTTCCTAATCAGGTCAATTCGCTTTCCAGACAAGTCCTTCAGCTGACTGAGACAATTTCTCAATTGACTGGGTCTACCTCCACTGCTAGGAATGAATGGGTCAAGAAAGTTGATCTTGACCGTATGACAGCCAATGGTGCCTATGCACCACATTGATCCCATTTGTGGGCATCTGCATGCATTGTTCATTGCACTGGTACACTTTACACTTTGCATGCGTTTGTTTTTTTGCTCTTTTTTTGCGTTTAAAATTGTTGTCTGTTTTTTTTTTTGTCGTGTGTGCTTGAAATTTGTTTTAGCTGGGTGAGCTTTTCGTTTATTAAAAAAAATATAAAAAATAATATGTGTTCTTTTTTTTTTTTTTTTTTTNATAGTCCGTTTTCTATCACATGATTGGTGTTTTCTCTAGAGTATTTAGTATATGTCCAATCATATATTCTTTGCATAGCACACACTATGAACACACTATGAACCTGTAAGCAGGTTTTGACCGCATGTGTGAGACTTGAGATGGATGTCACATGTCGATAGGGTGACTCTAAACATGAATTGACTTATTGAGTTAGACCTAAGCTCATGCATATACTCCCTTATGAATTAAAAATTGATGTATGCTCATTATCTTAATGTTCTTCTTCGATGCTATTTGACTCGAGCAACTAAGCCTACGGGGTATCTCTATACCTGGTGCCTATGGTCAATGACTTGGGTTAACCGGTCCAAAGCTTGCTACAGGGGGTCATCTTAGTTGCTCAATGAATTAGAACCTGCACTTCAGATGGAAAAATAGGATGAGCCTAATAAGTACTGATTCAAAAAAAAATTATCATGCCAAACGAGCTTTTGTATAGGTCCTAACATGTTTAAAAGTTTAACTTTTATAAGTAGATAAGACCTATTGACTGTAATTTTTGGTGTGTCCCTTCTCACAAAATTAAGGTTTGGAGTCTTATTTACTTGGAATTAATGACATATTACACACTTGAGTCACATATACAACTTACTCCGGTTAAACCTGATCTATGTGTGTGGGGCAGCACTTATACTCTTAAGTTTCGCATATTTATGTTCAACTGCATTTTCTTATTGACCAATATGTTGAAATGCGTGCCATATGTTTTAAAAAAACCAAATGGTGCTAAAATTGAAAGTTTTGAAAAAGGTGCTATGTTTGTCAATTTTAGAAAACTATGCTTAAAGTTTTGATTTTTCAAGATTCTGGTGCTATTTTTGACATTTGAGCTTTAATTCAATTTTTGCTTGAATGTCGCTCGAGCGACACTTTCAATTTTTCTCTCGCTCGACCCTCGCTCGAGCGATGGTCGCTTATAAGGCTGCAACACCGGCCTTCATTTTTACTCATTTTTTTGGCATTTTTCTCTCAAATCTCAACCATTTTTCATCAAATTTGTGCACTCTCTTACACTCCAAGGCTTAGGAAACAAGTTTTGACTTCATTAACATCAACTTGATCACTCAATTCATCAAATTTTGAAGGTAAATCGCGAAAACCCTATGTTTGCCATTTTTAGGGATTTTCTGGTTTTGATGGATATTTACCTCAATCTCTTTCATGAATTATGATTACATTTGTTAATATTGGGAAATTGATATTGCATCAATGAGCTACGAATTTAACGTATTTTTATGCTTTTGGCCATTACTTGAATGTACTTCATTGAACTTGGTATGTTTGGCTTTTTTCGGTCGATTCTAATGGAGAATGGGATAGGTTTAGATGCTGGATTGCTTGGTTGTCATGCTAGGATGATGTGTTGGCCATGGGTGCATTGGATTATGTATTGAATGTGTTGAATCTTTACTGCATGCCAAGTGTTCGATAAAATGTTTCATTGAAGGGCTCGTGTGTTTTTTGCTACACTTTTGCACAACACGAGTCTTATTTCATCCATGAACATACCCATGCACTCACATGTCAGTTTAGAGTTGGTTTGCATTGCATTTTGGTTTAGGTGCCATGACACTCACATTGCACCTCCGTCATTCCCTCCCTGCACCTCTGTCCTGCAGTCATTACCCTATGTTTATACAATGCCCTATTTGACACGTTTGCATTATTTTGGGTGTGTGGGACATATGTTTGCATCATTTTGCATGCTTTGAGGGTTATTTGCATCGTTTTGCATGTGTGCTTCACTGTTACATCATTTCACGCATTTGATTGCATGATAGCTCGTGTGGTCTACATTCTCTTTTGTGGCATCTCTTGACATGTTTGTTCTACAATCATGTTCCAGATGCCGCCAAAGAGAGCCGGACCACCGCACAGCAGTCTACTAGATCCATTTCATACAATCGGGGGCATTTTATTTCTTCTGCCGCTTACTAGGTGTTTACTTCTCAGTTTTCTCATCGTCATGTCCTCGTAGAGCTTGAGGTTATACTAGCTGATCTATCCCCCGATATTACTGTTGGTTCAGGAGTTCTTCGTAAACATCCATGAGGTTTACGATACTTCTTTTCGGGTCTTCTTTAGAGGTCGTACTCTTAGGCTTTCACCCGATGTCTTGGTCGAGTCTCTTCATAATCCTCGAGTTCTCCACCCTATATATCGTTATCTGTCTGTTGAGACTGGTCCATCTGATCCTGTAGTTTATTCCACTCTTTTTGGTACCCCATTGGAAGGGGGGTTCCACTAAGGTTTGCACTAGATCACTTCCTACCGAGCGACATGTTTTGTTGCGCATTATGTGCATGAACCTGTGGCCGATTGCCCATACTTCCACCTTACCATTTGATAGGGCTCATTTTCTTTATGCCCTGGTTCACAGCGATGCGATTGACCTTCCTACTTTTCTGTCCCAGCATATTCTTTGCACTTACCGAGTCCCTGGCCATAGGATAGGTTTGCCCTATGCTTGTCTCATTCATCGTTTAGTCACCGCCCTTGGAGTCACATTTCTCGAGGGTTCGTCTTTTTAGATTGGTCGACCGATTGGTCATTCTACTGTTTCACAGAGTCGATCACATGCAACTACTTCTTCTTCTCATGCTGAGCCTACTAATCCTACAGTGCCAGCTGATTCTATAGGTGATCTTCTCTCTGTTGATTCGACTTCTGTCCCGTCCACTTCTACTGATCCTCCATCGTCGTCTTCTTCTGCCCCCTCCCGCTCTTTCTTCGATTGATCTCTTGGCTGCTTTGATGGGCCAGATTTCGACATTGATATGCCAATAGGTTAGATTGCTAGCCGAGATGACCCAAACGAGGGCAGAGGTCATTGCGCTGTGTGGTGAGGTTGTGGATGTTCAGCATCGATTGCACTGGATACGAGATCACTGGAAGTTTGAGAGTAATAAGACTGGTGCTTCGGATGGTGATGATGTTCCTACCTCGTAGATAGGATAGTGTAGCAGTTGATATTGATGTACTTTTATTTATCTAGTAGTTAGGCTGTTCTTGATGTTTTATAAAATTTGTGTAGCCTTTCTATCGTTATTGGAATTTTCTTCACCGTTATTTCCACTGGAATTTATGTGCTTTTGCTCCATTCCCTTGCCATTTGTGACAAAAAGGGGGAGAGATTTAGTAAGGGAGATTTAATCATGCTCATTTTTTAATCATGCTCATTTGTTGGTTTGAGCAGCTTGATACATATGTCTATAGGGGTCGATGGGGGTGAGACATACATACTGCATAGACATATTATGATTTAAACTTGGTTTGATCTTTTACATATGTCTTTGCCTTTTGAGTGGTCGTTGGGGAAAGACATAGATACATGTTGGCATTTGACTACATTTGTATTGATCATTAATGTTTGTTATATGTCATGAGGGGTCGTTGGGGGAGAGACATAGATACATTTCCTATTACTTTAACACTTGTTTGCAGTAGTGGCATTACACTTGCATTGCATATCATGCACTGAAGGGGAGCATGTGCTTTGTAATTGTGTTGCATTTCATGCACGGCTGTTTGAGTTTTTTTCTTGATATTTTGTGTATTAATATGGTTATGGTGTCTTGGTTAATATTAATACTGCATCTCAAACTAGCTTGTTTTTTCACTGATTATGTTTCTAAGTACTTTATTGTTTATTTCCTGTGTCACGTACTTTTACACTGGTATGTGAGTTTTGATTTCAGGATACACAATTAACAAATATAAAGCTGCATTCAGTTGATTCAGTTGGACGTTTGTAGTTTTGATAGGTTGTTGTGTTTTGTATTATATTTTGTATCAGAATGCCAAGGGGGAAGTTTGTTAGTTTTATATTTTGTATTGGCGATTCTGTGAACAAAAGGACCAACTTGAACAATTATAAAAGTTTAGGGATTGAATTGTAAAGTTTCATAATTGGTAGGATAGTGTAGGGTTCGGGGTTCAATGTTTGGAACAAGAAGGAATCACGTCATTTTTTCGCTAGCTGCTCGCCGGAGTGCTGCTTGAGCGGAGGAATCAGAGACTGCCTCGCTCGACTTTCACCTCACTGTTGCTTAAGCGATGGGTCAAGTGACGTGGCCTTCTCGCTCAAGCGATGTTTTTACGGTCAGACCTAATTTTCCTTTTTCAAGAATTTTACTTGGGCCATACAACCCGTTTCATCCAACACATAAATACTGGCGCCGCATCTTCTGCTGTAGAGAGGTTGAACACATTACATTCTTGAGAGAATTCATGCTTCATCATATCCAAAGTTCAAACCCTCCATTGTTCATGCGCCATTAGTTGTGAAAACATCAAAGAGCCAAATCAAACACTGAATTGCTTTCTTTACTTGGATCTGTTTCAAGATTATTTCGTCAACTGTGCTGCATTAAGGATCAAGGAAGAACTGAAGAACAATGAGTTCCTTGGGAAGATCTACAAGAGATAAACTGCATAAATAGTCGGGATTGGAGTTCGTGTGCTCATTCCAGGAGGACTACCTTACAAAGAAAAATTGACATTGGTGTTTGTGTGCACATTCTAGGAAGGTTGCTTCGCACTTTAGACAGGAGATCAGAAAGCTTGTGTTGTCAACTTTGCTGGTGGTCTGTAAGTTAATTGACAGTTTATAGTGGATCTTTGACTGACAAAGCACCTAGAGTTTTTCCTACATTGGGTTTCTCCGTGAACAATTCTGGTGTTGTTTACTGCTTTTTATTGCTTTGATTTAATTGCGGTATTCAAAGATAGGCTAAATTGAATTGTATAAATAATCACCTAGACATAATTAACTTGTGACTTGTTGCTTGTTAATTAATTTGATAATTCCGCATTTACACCTAACCACCTCCCTCTAGGTGTAGTTGGGTCGAATCTTGCGTTTCTCAAACAGTAAGTGCATGAAGATTAACAAGCACACAATAATTAAAAGTACGAAATATAAGCATTGTTTGTTAACCTTAAAAGACAAATAGTATTTATAAGCAAACTTCATAATTAATACGGCCACCATCAAGTCAACATACGAAGATATATAGCCAATAAAGTCATGTTCCAAATTCATAAAAAAATTATTCATACGATAAAAATAATAAAAATTTACCGAGTCCCATAAATCTTGGCCCACGACTGTACTTCATCGTTGCCAACCAATGACCTATTCTAACATGTGATGAGTATGGCAAAACGATGAGTATGTGAGAATACTCAATAAAATAAGAAATAATGGTGCAATACCGGATAAAATATTTAAACACGTGTCAAAAATATCATACCGTCTCATATCTTTTGAAATCTGTAAGAGCTCAATAAATATCATATATTTGGTACCAGATGTCCATAACATACATGTCATATCATATTTTTTTAACTTTCATTAGCATAATAATTTAACAACATGAAAAAAAATTAAACGGAACAAACCATTTGCACCTCGTAATCATGCCTTATTAGATCAAATAAGTTTTTGAAATATAAAAATCAAAGAAAAACACGGTCCAAACTTGTTTTCTGCATGTTGCTTTGTATTTTGCATATGTGTGTGTGTGTGTAAGACAAAATACGGGGTGGAGTGAGGCTCTTCCATTATCTCATTTCTTATACTTTCATCCCTAGGTACACACAATCTTCTTTTAAAAGTCAGCACGTTATTTGCATATACTTCAAATCCTATATGTTTGTTTGTACCAACATCAGCCTTAATCTTCTGTAGAAATGGATCCTTATCATGTGCTTCCTTGATTTGATTCCAAAGAGTAAGTTGAATCATAAACACTTTTATTCTCGCTATAGTCTGAGTTGGTGGCGTGATGACTTCCAATCTTAGTTTCTCAAAGTCCTTTATTATATGTTCCTACACCGTGGGTAAAGTTTCTAACTATGAACCCGTCTTCCTGCTTAAGGCATTTGTGACTACATTAGCCTTTCTTGGATGGTAAAGAATTGTACAGTCACAATCTTTTGCTAACTCCAACCATCTGCTGTCTCATATTCAAGTCCTTCTCTATGAAGAAGTATTTGAGACTCTTGTGGTCTGTATAGATGTCACACTTCCCTCTATTTAAAGAGTGACACAATATTTTTAAGACAAGAACTACCGCTGCAAGCTCCAAATGTGCATTGGATAGTTCTGTTCATACTGCTTCAACTATCTCGAGCATAAGCAATCACATTTTTATGTTGCATCAGAACACAGCCCAAACCTGTTTGGAGACGTTGCTGTAAATTAGAAATTCACCCAAACCTTCAGGTATCGTTAATACAAGAATGGATACTAATCTCTACTTGAGTTTCTAAAAACATTTTTTCGTGCACTAAAACTTCACACCTTTTTTCTAGTCAACCGGGTCATCAGCTTCACTATTTTTGAGAAAGCCCCAATAAAACTTCTATAATAGCCAGCCAACCCCGAGAAACTACAAACTTCACCTACATTGGTCGGTTTAGATCAATTTATCACTGCTTCCACTTTAACTAGGTCTACCTCAATACCCTAAACTATAACCACATGATCAAGAAAATTTACTCGATTGAGCTAAAATCGCACTTCTTGAATTTGTCATACAATTTCTCCTTCCTCAAAGTTTCAAGTACTACTCGGAGTTGTTCCTCATGTTGTTTTTTATCTTTGGAGTACCAAAGTATGTCATCAATAAATAATATGACGAACTGTTCTAAGCACTGATGGAACACTCAGTTCACGAGATCCATAAATACAGCTGGAGCATTAGTCAAACCAAAAGGCATGACAACTTAAAAGCAATTTTCGGTATATCGTTTACCTTAACCTTCAATTGATGATATCTTGACCTCAAGTCGATCTTCGAAAACACCATTGCATCCCTTAACGGTTGAATAAATTTTCCATTCTTGGCAGCGGGTATCTATTTTTGATAATCAAATGGTTCAATTTTCGATAGCCAATGCATATCCTCAAAAAGTATTGAAAAGCCCCAAGGAGGTACACTCAGTCGAATAAAACCTTTTTCAAGCAACTCTTCCAAATGTAACTTTAATTCTTGAAGTTCTTTTGGTGTTATTCTATACGGGGCCTTAGAAACTAGTGCTGCTCCTTAGACCAAGTTGATTGAAAACTCGATCTAACTATCTTGTGGAATGCCTCGTGGATCTTTTAGGATTATGTTTGCAAAGTCTCGAACAACGTTAATATCATTAACGGTTGTTTTTGTATATTTGGAACTAATGATATTAACTAAGAATTCCTGACATGACTCATTTCTCTGCATCTTTTCCTTTTGTAAAGTCGATATACGGTGAGTTAGGGACTCGAACTTTACTCCAAAGAAACAGAACCCTTATTCTCCCTGTTTATGAAATAACACTTCTTTCTTGTAACATCGAATGGTCATATGTTTGAGTTCCAACCGATTCTTGCCTAAAATAATATCGAAAGCTTTCATCTCCAAAAAGTATAAGTCCGCATATAGTATTTTTCGGTCAATTTCTAACTTCATAGCCTCAGTCATCTGATTTATGCAAAAAAGTTCTTTCTGAAGGGATATAACCTTTTATATATTATTCATTTTCACACATACAAAGTTAGACTTAACAACGAATGAACCAAAGATAAAATAATTTGTAGCCCTAGAATCAAAAGTACCTAAGCAGGTACATCAATTAATAATAGAATTCCTGTTATTACATTCGGATCCTATTTCGCCTCATGTTGATTCAGTACAAAAACTCGGGCTTTCCTTTCTTGTTCTAGTTCTGATCATCGTTTTTCTTCTTTGGAAGCTCTGTACAGTTGAAAGTAATGTGTCTCGACTTACCACATTGAAAACACATGTTCTTCCTAAGTAAGCATTCAACCCTGTAGAGTTTATTACACTTAGGACAGGGTGTAATACCCTGACTCATCCCATCGATACGAACTCCTGTGTTTGGTCATTTATTATGCTAGTTACATTTGTCCTTACTCTGACCATTCCACTTTTTTTCCAATGACTCCTTTCTTTACAGGGTATATCGCTCAAATATAGTCCTCTGATATGAAATAACATGAGCTATCTCCAACGTTTCACGATATGAAGTGAAACGATGAGAAATAAAGATCATGCCAATTTTCGGGCGTAGTCCTTTTTCGAACATTTCGATCTTCTTAACTTCTGTATCTACCAAGTACGGGGCATACCTTGAAAGCTACTTAAACTGTCTCTCATAATCAGTAAGCGATAGGTTCCCTGTTTGAGTTATAGAAACTTTAATTCCTTGAAGACTCTCAAAGCCCTAGAAAAATACTTTGACATCACCGCATCCTTAAACTACTCCCAAGTCAGATTACGATGTTTCTCTTCAATCCTAGTACATGATACAGACTCTCACTAGTGACTGGGTGCTCCAACAAAAACAAATTCTGTGCATAAAACCTTTTATGCATCTGTACAAGCAAAGTGTCTAAAGATGAGCTTCAGACCTCTAATCCACTATTCAACAGCCAGTAGGTCGGAACCACCATCGAAAGTAGGAAGCTCGTACCTATAAAACTACTCAACCACTGAGACTGCTCCAGAGACAAACGGAGGTGCATTTTACTCTGCAATGCATTTTGTGGTGGAGATGCTTGTTTCTGTCTGCACAACTCTTATACCCTCACAATAAGTCACACATCAAATTCGTGTGAGTAGGTGGTGCCATTTTCTAAAAGACTGTAATATTAAGTTACTCGTCACATACCAGTACCAAGTCTAACATGTTATACCTATATTCTCATAATATATTTCATAATTTTAGCAAGGAAAAACATGCACGTCTTAAAATATAAAATTAGGCAATTTAAAAAATTTAAGTTATACAAAAAGTTTGAATAAATTCATCTTCTTACCCCTTTACATATCTTAGAGTTGTCAAAAGGTGGTGATTGAGGATTGTTGAGTGCCAAGGATCGTTCAACTTCTTACATATTCAAGAATTTTAATAAAAAAATTCACAGCATTTTCTAATTTATGTATTTATTAAGAAAATCGTTAATTATTAGTAAACAGCTCGCAAGGTTAGGACTAAACAAATAATAATTTATTACACGTAATATCTAAAATATGAAAATTTAATATCACACTTTCATTTCCTTTTTTAAAATTTTTTTTAATATTTCAGCAGTGTTCGCGGTGAATAATGTTTTTCACTATTCACAACTTTAAAAAAATATATTATGAAAATACATATAGGTTTATAGAAAATTAAACCGTGCTTTGATATTAAACTGTAATAACCCAACAAATTCAAGTCGCTATAAAAAATCTTAATAATTTAATTATTTATGAATTTTCTTTTGAATAGTTTACACAAAATTAATTAGCAATTTTCCCTATTCTTTAATTAATTTATTTATTACATTACTAGCATACAACTCAGAACTAATTTACTCCATTGAACACTAAATGCATGAAGATTAATGAGCACATAATATTTAAAAGTAGGAAACATAAGCATTGTTCATTGATAAGTGCATTTTTGTGCACTTATTCGAGGCCATTTTACTAAGCTTTTGTGTCATTTTATTATTGCATGTTACTTAACTTAGGTTAATTTTATCTTATTTTAGTTTTGGACTCGTTTCGAAGCAATTGGAAAAGAAAGAAGCATAAATCGGCAAATTGATGGAAGTTTGGGGACCAACAAGCATTTGGATAAGAGTTGAAACTTTACAATTGAAAGAAATTGATGAGAAGGACCAAGATGGAAGAAGGAATGAAGAAAAAGACAAAAAAAGATGAGTTTGAAAATTTAGCCTGGGCAAGCTTGCCCAGTTGTTTTTGCTGAAGGCCTCCAGACCCTCAAAAGCATTAACAGAACCAAAATATTTGTTCCTGGAGGCCTCCAGAATTTGTACTTGGAGGGCTCCAAGGCCAATTCCGGGAAAAAAATCTGGTTTCCTAATTTGACTCAAACTCCTATAGAAACAAATCTTGGGGAGTAATTTAAAACCCTAGGGCCGTCCAAAAAGAGGGGGGAGACATTACAACACCAAAAAGACCCTAAAATTCACAATTGAAGGAGATCTAAAGGCGAGATTTACAAGAAGAAACACAAGATTCAAGGGTTTTCAAGTAAAACATTGATCCGGTGATGTCTTATCTCCAATTCTTTTTGTGTTTTATTATTTTCTCCATGTTAGGCTAGATTCATATGTGCTAGGAGATCGATGAACCTTGCTATGTAGACTTTGGATTTTGATTTTACAATTATTGACAATTAAAACATGTTTTGAGATTTGAATGACTTTTATTCACTTATTTTGTTTCCACAATTATTATGCATGTGATTGTGTGAGTGTGGTGGTTTATTTCAAGCATTCGAGAGAAGGGGAATAGATTTGACGAGGTATTAGTCATCGTAAGGTCCGATAGGGGATAGAGATATACCTCTATGCTTTGCGTAAATCTTTAAGTGGTCACAATAATACATGCATTTTTGTGAATTACATTCGTCATAGAGATATAGTCGGGTGGTTTACATGAATAGGTTTAGCATTACTCGAGAGAGATTGTTGGACATATTAGGATCATTGATTTTTCAAGTTATCAAACATGTTGTCGATATTGTAGAACTAGATTTAAAGGCGAACATTGCATGGGGATTCGTGATCCTACTACTCTTTTATTATTCATAAGAAAAATATAATTTGCATTCAATCTTTCAATTGCATTTAGTATTAACTTAAATTTGATTTGCAAAGTAGTTAGAGTTTAGTCATTAATCATTGAAATCATCCAATTTTATAGATTCGGTTAATGTTTGGTAATTAGAATCAAATTAGTTCAATCTCTGTGGGAACGATATCCGGAATTTTCAGTTCCACTTTATTACTTGTAACGAACCGTACACTTGCGGTGATTTAAAACGAACAAAAATATTTTCGTGAACATTCATCAGCATTGAAAGACAAATAATATTTACTACAAATGGCGATAAATAAGCAAACTTAGCCCCTGTTTGGTACACATTAAAATTTTCATTTTCATTTTCAATCACACATTTTTCAATAAAATAATATTGTTCATCACATCAATAACTTTTTCTTCTTTTTCAACCACACATTCTCCATTAATCTACTATTCCAGAATAAATTCTTCCAAAATAATGTGGTTCAAACACACCGTCAATAATTAATACAGCCACCGTCAAGTCAACATACAAAAATACATAGCCAAATTAAATCGTGTTCCAAATTCAAAGAAATTATTCATATGTTAAAAAAAAATTATCTTGTTACACCGAATTAATTTATTGAGTCTCATAAATCCTGACACCACGATTGCACCTCATCACCAGCCAACCAACAATCCGTTCTAACCTGTTAGGAGTAGGAAAAAATGTAAATACATGAAAATACTCAATAAGACACAAAATAATGGTACAATCCCTGATAAAAGATTTGAAACATACGTCAAAAATATCATTCCATCATCATATCTTTAGAAATCGATAAGAACTCTATAAATATCATATTATATCATATCATATATTTAACTTTCATTAGCATATTATTTTAACAATATGAAAAAAAAACGATTTAAACGAAATAAACAACTTGCACCTGGTAATCCTAAATTATCGGGAATATCCAACAATTCTAAATTTTCGATTTGAGTGAAAAAAGGATTGTTCAAGTTTATTTCATTTTTCGTTCCTGAATAGTCCATTGAAATCCATTCCTCTTCTTTCACTTCTTTCTTGTCTTTGAGTCATTCTTCATCTTTTTTTCTTCAATTCTCCTATCACAATTTGTAATTAATACTCGGTTGTATCTACATGAATACATTGTTGGTTGAGTTCACCTTGTTCTTTGAAGTACTTGGACGAAAGCGTTGAGTGGTAAAAGGTAAAGTGGTGAGATTAATAGAGGAAAAAAGTCAATAATTGAGTGATACACAAGTGAACATTTGTGAAGTAGAAATTCTATATAATTAAGATGTCAGACAGAGAGGATTCCAATTCAAACATGTGGCCAAATTAAAACCACATGGCGATGATGTAATAAAGTGGTTTGAGCGGGTGTTTGGGGATGTGAGTGAAAGGCTTGATATGTTAGATACATCGGTGGCAAATCTTCATAGGGTACAATCAAATGCAAGGAGACCGGGAAGAAAGGAGCCTAGGATGGATGTACATGATGATTATGAATTTAGTAATGATATGGATGATGGTGCATCAATGATGGGTGATATGGATAGGATGAGAAATAGATGAGGTATGTTTGAAAGAAGGGGTATAAGTCATTTTGGAGATGAAGTGGATGGGAATATGGGCAATATTAGGAAGTCAATTTCACTGTTTAAGAGAATGAGTGATCCAGATGCTTATCTAAAGCGGGAGAAGAAGGTAGAGTTGATATTTGATTGCTATAACTATTCGGAGTAAAAGAAGGTGAAAATAACATTTCTTGAGTTTGTTGACTACGCTATAACTTGGTGGGATCAAGTGGTTACATAAAGGAGGAGGAATTGGGAACGACTGGTGAGTACTTGGGATGAGTTGAAAACTATCATGCGAAAGCGGTTCGTGCCTAGTCACTATTACATGGAGCTGCACCCAAAATTGCAAAGTTTATATCAAGGGTCGCGGAGTGTGGAAAACTACCATAAGAAGATGGAGATTTTGATGATCAGGGTGAATGTAGAAGAGGATCGGAAAGCCACCATGGCTCGTTTCTTAAATGGGTTGAACAGAGATATTGCTAATGTTGTGGAGTTGCAGCATTATGTGGAGATCGAAAACATATTACATGTGGCCATAAAGATGGAGAAACATTTGAAGAGGAAGGGGACAGCTAGGCAACCATTGGGTACTTCGGGTTCTAATTCATCTTGGAAGTCAAGGTGGGATAATAAAGGTGATGGAGCTATTTTGAAAGGAAGGACTAAAATGCCAACAGAAAAAGATGATGGAACTAGCAGAACAATTCCCAAAATAGAGTCACAGCCAGCTAGAAATCAAGATATCAAGTGCTTCAATGTTTGGGAACTAGATACATCGCTTCTCAATGCCCAAACAAAAGGATGATGATCATGCACAATGGAGAGGTGGTGAGTGACAGTGAGGATGATTATGAAGGCATGCCAACATTAGAGGATGTTAGTGAAGGATATATCACGAAATTTGCTGTGGCGAGTTCCTGGTCACGAGGTGAGCTCTCAACACTCAAATCAAGACAGATGACTTGGAGCAGCAAATGGAAAACATATTCCAAATACGAAGCCACGTTAACAATATAGTATGTAGCATGATCATTGATAGGGAAAGCTGTACTAATGTAGCTAGCACAAATCTTGTAGAAAAATTGGGGTTAAACCTAGACCATATAGGTTACAATGGCTGAATTATAGTGGGGAAGTTAAGGTGAACAAGAGGGTGTTGATCAACTTATAAATTGGTAGGTATAAGGATGAGATTATGTGTGATGTGGTACCTATACATGCGGGGCATTTTTTTGGGTAGACCATGACAATATGATAGGAAGGTCGTTCATGATGGGTACAAGAATCGATACAGCTTTGTTAACGATGAGAGGTCCATTACCTTTGCACCACTGACACCGGCACAAGTGTATGAAGACCAAATCAAACTAAAAAATGAGGAAGAAAAGAGAGTGAAAGAGTTAGAAAAAAGGAGAGAAAATAATGAGATGGTGAGTATGAGGAAAATATTGAGGTAGCTAGTAGAGAGGAAAAAAGAGTGGAGCCACATGAGATAAAAGAGAGTCGTCTGAGAGGAGAGAAAAGTCGGAAGTAAATTTCTTTGCAAAAGAGAGTGAGTTGAAAAGAGCGATAAATGAGAGGTAACAAATGATATTGTTGGTCTATAAGGAATCATTCCTCAATCTTGAGGAACCTAACCCACCCCTCCCTAATTTGGCTATCTCTTTATTGCAGAAATTTGAAGATGTGTTCTCGGAGGACATGCCTACTGGGTTGCCACGTATTGAAGGCATCGAGCATCAAATTGACTTCGTTCCTAGAGCTGTCATTCCAAACCGACCAGTTTATCGAAGTAACCCTGAGGAGACAAAGGAGCTTCAGAAGTAAGTGGATGAATTGATGAGCAAGGGGTACGTGAGGGAGAGCATGAGCCCATGTGTCGTGCCAGTGTTACATGTGCCAAAGAAATATGGGACTTGAAGGATGTACGTGGATTGCAGAGCCATCAATAACATAACGATAAAGTATCATCATCATATTCCTAAGTTTGATAATATGTTGGATGAATTGTCTGGTGCTTGCATATTTAGTAAAATTGATCTTAAAAGTGGATACCACCAAATTCAAATGAGGGAATGTGATGACAAAAACTGCTTAAAAAACTATTTGTATGAATGGTTAGTAATGTCATTTGGACTCACTAATGCATCGAGCACTTTCATGATATTGATGAATCATGTCTTATGTGCTTTTATAGGTACATTTGTTGTTGTGTATTTTGATGTCATCTTAGTATATAGCAAGGACCTTAATGAGCATGTAGAACATTTTAAGAGTGTACTTGTGGTTTTACGAAAAGAAAAACTTTATTCTAATTTCAAGAAGTGTACATTTTGCATGGAAAATGTTGTTTTCTTAGTATTTGTAGTGGGTGCTAATGGGGTAGAAGTAGATGAAGAGAAAATAAAATTCATTAAAGAATGGTCAACATTTAAAAGCATAACTGAAGTTAGGAGTTTTCATGGATTGGCCAGTTTTTATATGCGTTTTGTGAAAGATTTTAGTACAATCACTACACCACTCACAGAGATTGTTAAGAAGAGTGTGGAATTTTAGTGAGGTGATGAACAAGAGCAAGCATTCAATACAATTAAGGATAAGTTATGTAAGGTACCGATTTTATCACTTCCTAACTTTGACAAAACTTTCGAGATTGAGTGTGATGCATTAAGAATAGGTATTGGAGCAGTTTTAATGCAGGACAAAAGATCGATAGCCTATTTCAGTGAAAAGCAAAGTAAAGCAACACTCAATTATCCCACCTATGACAAGGAACTATATTCACTTGTTCGAGCCTTGGAGACATGTCAACACTACCTGTGGCCTAAAGAGTTTGTGATAACAAAAGGGTTGTAGATAATTTCTTTAAGCAGGATGGATATTTATTTCGGAAAAATAGGTTGTGTGTTCCTAATTGTTTAATGCAAGAGGTTTAATGAGGGAAGCACATAGTGGTGGATTGATGGGACACTTTGGGATTAAAAAGACTTTAGAAATGTTGGAGGAGAATTTTTATTGGTCTAAGATGAAAAGTGATGTTGAAAGAGTTTGTAGTCGATGCATAACTTGTAAGCAAGCTAAATATAAGGTTTTACCACAATGATTATATACACCATTAACTGTGCCTAGTGAACTTTAGGTTGATATTTCTATAGACTTTGTTTTAGGTTTTCCTAGGACTAAGAAAGGACGGGTTTCTATATTTGTGGTGGTAGATAGATTTAGTAACATGGTACACTTTATTCCTTGCCATAAGACTGATGATGCTACAAACATTGCAGATTTATTCTTTAACGAAATAGTACGTTTACATGGGTACCTAAGAGCATAGTTTCTGATCGGGATGTAAAATTCTTGAGTCATTTTTGGAGGGTTTTGTGGGGTAAGTTAGGCACTAAAGTTATGTTTTCAACAACTTGTCATCCACAGACCAATGGTCAGACTGAGGTTGTAATCAGGACCATGACATAACTATTGCTCACAGTAGTCAATAAGAACTTGAAGAGTTGGGAAGAGTGTTTACCTTTCATAGAGTTTGCATATACTAGGACCACACATTCTACTACATCTTTTTCACCATTTGAGATTGTTTATGGTTTTAATCCACTAACACCGTTGGATTTAATACATTTTCCTGTGAATGAACGAGGTAGCTTAGATGGTAAAAGAAAGGCCGAATTGGTAAAGTCACTCCATAAAAAGGTAAGGGCACAAATTG
This sequence comes from Fraxinus ornus, assembly GCA_903798235.1. Taxonomy (NCBI): domain Eukaryota; kingdom Viridiplantae; phylum Streptophyta; class Magnoliopsida; order Lamiales; family Oleaceae; genus Fraxinus; species Fraxinus ornus. Next base: position 16,770 of record CAIGRF010169968.1, read on the forward strand.
AAAGTAAAAACAAACATTTTGTATCGCAAGCAAATAAGGGTCGAAAAAGCTTGACATTTAAACCAGTAGATTGTGTTTGGGTACATTTCAGATGGAACGCTTTCCAGAACAAAGAAAATCAAAGTTACAACCATGGGGGAAGGTCTATTTCAAGTCTTGCAGAAAGTCAACGATAATGCATACAAATTGGATCTTCCAGGTGAGTATAATGTTTCACCAACTTTAAATGTGTCTGATCTCTCTCTCTTTGATGCAGATGCAGATTCAAGGACGAAACCTTCTAAATAAGGAGGGGATGATATGATCTAGGAATTGAGCCTAGGACGAGACCCGTTGATTATCAAAGGAGGACCGATTACTCGATCGAGGTCAAAACGGGTAAATCAAGCGATGTGGTTACTTGTGCAAGCAACAATGGATGATGTCATCTACACTGAAAAAAGAGGCAAGTTTCATGTTGGGGTCGAGGTTGGAATCGAATTGGGCAAACTTCATTAAAGCAACGGAGGAGGAAGCCTTGTCGGACAACTATGCGACCGCATAGTTGTAATTAGCATGTGATCGCATGCCTATTTACTGCGAGCAAAAGGGAAGCTTACGGGACTTTTATGGGCCCGCATAGAGCAAAATCTGGGCAGAATATTTTTTTTCGAATTTTTCATATTTCACTAGGATTCTTATTTATTGCAACCTTTTGTTATTTTAGTAAGTTAATTCCGGTACAATTAGGGTTTTAGGCTTGTCCTATAAATACTTTGTTATTATTCATTGTAAACACCTTTTGACAAATTTATTATTGAGATATATTTGAAAGGCTATGATGTTTTTCAAACCTTGTTCTTCTTAGAACATTCTGAACTTATCATGAGGATTCTTGTAGCGTTCAACACCGAGTGCGGATCACGTGTTGAGTAATCAAGAGGTCATTCAAACTTCGATTTTGCTTGGTTGCTTGGTTCATTTAATTCTTGGTTCATACTCAAAATTGATATTATTCTTTAGGCTTTCTTGGGATCTTCAATCTCGTTGTGGGTTGCATAGTGTTCATTGCTACGTTGTTCTCATCACAAAGGACCCTTGGAACTTTTCAGCTACTATTATTGTTGGGGGTTTCCTTTGGTGACACTAAGGGATGAGGGAAATGAGTTTTGGAGACATTGAGAAGATTTGTCAAAAGGAGGCCACAAAAGATAACAAGAGGTGCTCTTTTTCCAGTGGGATCCTATAAAAAGATTTCTTTGGGGAGTGTTCACAACTTTGTGTGACAAGTTGTTCCAACCCGACCAACCTAACCCAACCCAACCGACACATAATTGGGTTGGGTTTCAACATTTATTAATCCAGTTCAATGTGTGCACCGAATGGTCACCAAAGTACAATGTAATTTTTTTTTATCAAATTTCATGTCATTCACCATTTTGGGATTTGCTAACCTTCAGTCTCTCTCTCTCTCTCTCTCTCTCTCTCTCTCTCTCTCTCT
>CAIGRF010169968.1:18295-75427 GCA_903798235.1 Fraxinus ornus
TATATATATATATATATATTCAATTTACAAAGTAAATGTAAAATTAACTTTTTCAATTTGCAAAGAGGATGATTCAAACATTGGCTTCTTGAAATTTTAGGTCCTTAACCATTTAGGAAGTCGGTAAAACTCTGTTGTAATATGTGGGCCAAACATATATATCTAGATTTAACAAAAAAATTCGTTTTTGTTTCAAAAATATGTTTTAATTAAATTCACCATCTAATAATAACCCACCAGTTCAACCACCAGTTCATCGGTTCAACCACTGACCTGGTAATCCGATGATTTTTTCGGGTCGACCACTAGGGATCTAATTACTATGCTGCTGTCCTTTAGAGAAAACCAAATTTATTCAAATACTAAATAAATGACAATTTCCTCAAACTTCGGTACTTAAGTTTTGCTTATCCGAATTAACTTTTTCTCGAGGTTAAAATAGATAATTGAATACGAGCTATCCAACGAGCTCAATATTAATATATTTATCATTGCTCTATCAAAATCAAAATATTTGACCCAAATAAAATTTAATTAACACATATACCACTTTAGTCCCCCAATATTCCAAAATATAAAATATAGCATCTAAAATAATTAAGTTCTATTCTATGAAATTTTCGGGACTTTACATGTTTACTATTCAAATATCTACAATTATTTTTTAGTCTACATTCCTTATTAATGGTTGAATTCTTGATTCTTTTAGGAGTTCGTTGAGTACAAATAAGGTGAAGTAGTGATTTGCTCTAAAAATTAGTTGCATAATAATAAGAAATATATAGTAATTCGTCAATATTTGGATAAAGTAGAAGTATTGGATGATTCACAAAAAGTTACAATAGCTAGATATTATCGTATTTGATCTTCTAATTCATTTTTTTATTAGTTGTGTTATATCATTTAACTATAATCAATGAATTCGTATAATATATTCTTATCTTTATGGAGAGAATGAATCGTGTATTGCAATTGCTGATGCACATCAATTAGTATCGACTAAGAGTTTAAAATACATCTATTGTATTATTGCATTATAATGATTATAATTATATAACTTTGATTTGTAATTATTTTAATGATATAATTTGTATTTTAACGTGAAATTATAGACTAATATTTATAATTTAACTTATTTGATGTATAATATTTTTTCTTTATTAAACCGAAACAATGGTTTGGATTGATTTGGTTTAGAAATCGAAGTAGTTTGGTTTAGCTTGAAAAAAATTCAAACTGCTTTAAGTGCTTTGATTTGAAAATTTGTCTTAAACCATCCAAATCGAACCGTGCTCACCCCTATCAAATACTTCTCTATGGGTGCCTCCAAGAAAATTAATAAAACACCTGTCATGATAACATAGAAATACATGACAAGTCAACTAGAGTCTTGTTCAATTACAAAATTACTCTTGGTTATAAATCCTATTGGATATCAATTCAAACATTCTATGGTTATTATGGGGGGTTTTTGATAGTTGAGAAGCCGAATGAGAAACGCAAGTTCGACTCTAACAACACCTAGAGGGAGGGATGAATAGGTGTAATATGCGGAATTTAAAAATATGTCGAATTAAACAGCAACAAGTCACTTTTAATTCTTAACTAGTTGATTAAACATACAAGTCAATTTGACCTAAGTTGAATTACCGCAATTGTATAATAAACAATAAATAGTAAAGCAGTAAATCAAACATCGAGATGTTCACGGAGAAACTCAACTGGAAAAAGTTCCGGACACTTTGTCGGGCAATCCACTATAAACGATCTTAACAATTTACAGTCAATCAGACTAGACGACCCGTACTATTGACCACCGACTGCACTTCTTACAGCTCTCCCTGGATCCCGTGCTCTCCCGCACCAATGCTTAGCTGCGTTGCCAATGCTCTCCAAGGAATCTGCTATCCTGCAGCACTCTCAACCTTGTAGACCGTTAATCTCCTGTAGATTACGAAGAACAACCCATTCTTCATAGACAAGAATTCATGTCGACTTCCTTTGATCTTCAGAACTCTGAACAGATGAATAGGAAGTGATTTTTGGTATTTGGATATTGGATCTGATGTTTTTCTCTCTAAGATCTCACACAAGATGAAGGTTGAAAGCAATAATGTGAATGACTCACTCTCTAGACTTTATCTCTCAATATTCAACCTTAGAGAAAACGTACAGGTGAGTTCTATTATTTATAGGTAGGTCAAGAAACGAATGGGTTGAGTAAAAAGCCTTGAAATCGCGAAATAAAATGTCACAGACAGCACTGTCGCTCGAGCGAGGGCCTAGCGACAGTCGAGCAATAGGCTGTCACTCAAGCGAAGGAGGGACGACGATCTAGCAACGATGTTTCTACTTTTGTAGCTTGAGTCAACCCTTGGAGACAGTCCAGCAAAAATTCGCATTGTTTTCCTCCTTGTTCCAAACTTGAAACCCTAGACCTACTAACTAACTTTTGAACAAATTGTACATTACTCCTTGAACTTTTACATTCTATCAAATTAAGTCATTTTATCCACATAATTTGTCAATTACAAAATCAACTAAAAACCTAACACATCAGTTTTTCAACTGAACGAGGAATATGTGCTCATGAATCGGAACCAAAACTATGCAAGTCAGTGGTTATATGATATGAANGTAACTCACAAAGCATATTTTTCAATTTTACATCACAAGCTAAACTAAGACATAGTATCAATGCAACCCAACATATCAAAACGAAACATTGACACTATTAAAACATCAAAAACTTAATTTAACGAAACTGAAATTAAACAAATATGCATGTGCTCTCCCTAACTGCAAACTCTCAAAGTGTTTAAGCATTAGGTAAATATATCTATGTATCACACCAATGACCCCTCAGACATAAAATGCAAATCACAAAATGCAAGTCAAAAAATGATATCAATTTTGCAATTTCAATCACAATTAAAACACAATTTTTTCTCCCATTTTTTTGTCACACATTGACAAGGGACAAAATAAAATCACACAACATCTTAAAAGTGTAGGTACAAGCAATCACAAGTATATGCAGTGAATAGTGATCTTTTCCACAACTCCAACTTAAAATGCCAATGGAGCAAATGATATAAGTAACTTATATATATTAAGTGTCACTAATCCTCTGACAGTATGACTTCAAACCTTAATTTTGTGATAAAGGACTTATTAAACATCACTGCTAATAAGTATATTCCTCTAATTTGAAATATCAAACTCGTAAGGCACATTAGAACCTACATATGAAAGCTTTTTTTGGAATTAAAAATTTCTTTTCTTCCTTGACTTACGGTACAAATATTTGTCTTTTATCACAACTTTCAATAAAAATGCTCATATATATTTTGTTTTCTCATCTTAAGTGCATGTTCCTTTCCATTAAGCGACTAACATGACCACTGTAACGAGCTTTAGGCCGATTAACCCAAATCAGTTGACCATAGGCACCAGGTTATGAGAAACCCCGCAGGCTTAATTACTTAAGTCAAGTAGGTTTCGAAAAGTGGCATTAAGATATTGAGCCCCTTTTTTGGACATAAATTGATTTTTGTAGGGATAATATCGAGCTTAGGTCTAATTAAAAAGGTCAATTCATGTTCAAAGTCACCCTGCTAACATGTGATTGTCATCCCAAATCTTACACACGCGGTTGAGTCTCACTGTCAAGATCATAGTGTGTACAGTGCAGATGGTATAAGAGACTTATATTAAACACCTATAAGCATCCTAAACTAGCAATGGAAAGTATGTTACAACTCACTAAATAACCTTATTCTCATTTTTCCCTTTTTTTAAAAAGACTTTCATCCAAAACAATAAAAAAAAAAAAAAAATTGTGTTTGTTTTTTTTATAAAAATATGAATGCATCAAGTACACAAAACATAGAAAAAGTCAAACAAAATACAAGAACTAAAATGTATGAAAATAAGTAAATAAATATGATACATGCATAACACAATGTCACACAATAATAGAATACCAGCATGCATCAAATATACTCAGTCAATAAGGTACACAAATACTAATAGTTGTTCTAAGAGATTCAAACCGAAGACCATCTAATGGCTTAGTAAATAAATCGGCTAATTGGTTCTCAATAGAAATATGTTCAAGATTCACAATTTGAGTTTCCACAAGCTCTCGAATAAAATGATGCCTGAACATGAATTTTAGAAATATTAATAGCGCTGGTGTTATCACAAAATACAACCATAGTACCCTGTTCAATCCCATAATCACTCAACATCTGCTTCATCCAAAGTAGTTGAGTACAACAACTTCCTACCACAATGTACTCGGCCTCGATTGTGGACAATGGGATAGAATTTTGTTTCTTACTCATCCAAGCAACGAGGTTAGCACCAACATAAATACAACCACCATAAGTACTATTTCTATCTTCAGCATTACCAGCCCAATCAGCATCGGAATAACCAGCAATATCAAGATTAGAGTCCCTAGAGTACATGATCCCATAATCAACAGTACCATTGACATATCTAATAATATGTCGTGCGAAGCTCTAGTGTGATTCCTTAGGATCAGCCTGAAAACGTGCACAGGCCCCTACATTAAACACTATGTAAGGTCTACTAGCAGTGAGGTAAAGCAGACTACCTATCATACTCTTATACAGTGTTTTATCAACACTCTTGCATGTAGGATCTAAAACCAACTTGATATTGGTGTTCATAGGGGTTCTAGTATGTTTCTTGCTGTCTAACTTAAATTGTTTGACAAGATTCTTGACATATTTTGATTGAGATATGAATAATCCCTCATCAGTCTGCTTAACTTGAAGACCAAGAAAATACGTTAATTCAAAAATCATGCTCATCTCAAATTCTTGCTTCATACACTCAGCGAACTCATGATCAAATGAATCAACGGGATAACCAAAGACGATGTCATCTACATAGATCTGAGCTGTGGTGACGGTATCCTCAATTTGTCTTATAAACAAGGTTCTGTCTGCACTACCTCTCGTGAAATTATGTTCCAAGAGGTATGCAGTAAGTCGATCATACCAAGCTCTAGAAGCTTGTTTCAGCCCACACAAGGCTTTATTTAGCCTATACACATAGTAAGGATATTTCGGATTGACAAACCCTTTAGGTTGTTCCACGTAGGCTTCTTCCTAAAGAATACCATTCACGAAGACACTGTTGACATCTATTTGGTAGAATTTGAAACCTAAAGTACAGGTAATCGCCAGAAGAATTCTAATTGATTCAAGCCTAGCTACCAGGGCAAATGTTTCATCAAAATCAACATTTTCAACCTGAGTGTATCCCTGGGCAACCAACATAGCCTTATTTCTTGTAATGGTACTTTAATCATCAATTTTATTCTCTAATATCCACTTAGTACCAATAACATTGCAATCATCAAACCTAGGAACTAAGTCCCAAACTTTATTTCTAACAAATTAGTTTAACTTATCATGCATAGCATTAACTCAACATTCATCCCTAACGACTTCCTCAACCTTCTTCGGTTCAATCTGGACATATAGCTCGCATATGACAGGTTGTTCAAAACCCTCTTGCAAAGTCTCATTCCTTCTTCTATATCTCCAATCACATTATGTGCAATTTGAATCTGGACGAAGGTTCTTTAGGTGGTTTAGCTTCATTATCAAAAGTAGAATCCTTAGTTGAAACAACCAACTCATTTGATGTCCGTGGGGATCAAGAACTGAAGCTTTCTTAGGTTCAATTACCTTGACTGGATCAACATCCAACTGTTCCAGCTTAAAACAATCTCCGCCAATCTTTCCCTCACTACAAGATTATCAACCACCACATTGATAGATTCCATCACAACATGTGTGCGATTATTGTACACCCGATAAGCCTGACTATTCTTGGAATATCCTAAGAATATACCTTCATCACTTTTGGAATTAAACTTTCCCAAGTTCTCTATATCTCTCAGAATGTAGCACTTGCTGCTAAACACATGAAAGTACTTGACAGTAGGCTGTTTACCCTTCCAAATCTCATACGATGTCATGTCAGTTTTTGGTCTAAGATAAACTCTATTGATAATGTGACATGCAGTATTTATGGCTTCACCCCATAAATGCATAGCTAAATCTTTACCATGAAGCATAGCTCTCGCCATTTCTTGAAGCACATGATTTTTTCCTCAACTACCCCATTCTGCTGTAGAGTGATCGGGGAGGAGAACTCATGCTGAATTCCCTCCTCCAGATAGAAGTTCTCAAGATTCGAGTTTTCGAACTCCTTACCATGATCACTATGAATTCTAAACATAGAATAACCTTTCTCATTTCTAAGTCTCATATACAATGAGATGACAAGACTGAACACTTCAATTTTATCTCTCAGCAATTCAATCTAAGTGAATAGAGAAAAGTNATGTCATCTACATAGATCTGAGCTGTGGTGACGGTATCCTCAATTTGTCTTATAAACAAGGTTCTGTCTGCACTACCTCTCGTGAAATTATGTTCCAAGAGGTATGCAGTAAGTCGATCATACCAAGCTCTAGAAGCTTGTTTCAGCCCACACAAGGCTTTATTTAGCCTATACACATAGTAAGGATATTTCGGATTGACAAACCCTTTAGGTTGTTCCACGTAGGCTTCTTCCTAAAGAATACCATTCACGAAGACACTGTTGACATCTATTTGGTAGAATTTGAAACCTAAAGTACAGGTAATCGCCAGAAGAATTCTAATTGATTCAAGCCTAGCTACCAGGGCAAATGTTTCATCAAAATCAACATTTTCAACCTGAGTGTATCCCTGGGCAACCAACATAGCCTTATTTCTTGTAATGGTACTTTAATCATCAATTTTATTCTCTAATATCCACTTAGTACCAATAACATTGCAATCATCAAACCTAGGAACTAAGTCCCAAACTTTATTTCTAACAAATTAGTTTAACTTATCATGCATAGCATTAACTCAACATTCATCCCTAACGACTTCCTCAACCTTCTTCGGTTCAATCTGGACATATAGCTCGCATATGACAGGTTGTTCAAAACCCTCTTGCAAAGTCTCATTCCTTCTTCTATATCTCCAATCACATTATGTGCAATTTGAATCTGGACGAAGGTTCTTTAGGTGGTTTAGCTTCATTATCAAAAGTAGAATCCTTAGTTGAAACAACCAACTCATTTGATGTCCGTGGGGATCAAGAACTGAAGCTTTCTTAGGTTCAATTACCTTGACTGGATCAACATCCAACTGTTCCAGCTTAAAACAATCTCCGCCAATCTTTCCCTCACTACAAGATTATCAACCACCACATTGATAGATTCCATCACAACATGTGTGCGATTATTGTACACCCGATAAGCCTGACTATTCTTGGAATATCCTAAGAATATACCTTCATCACTTTTGGAATTAAACTTTCCCAAGTTCTCTATATCTCTCAGAATGTAGCACTTGCTGCTAAACACATGAAAGTACTTGACAGTAGGCTGTTTACCCTTCCAAATCTCATACGATGTCATGTCAGTTTTTGGTCTAAGATAAACTCTATTGATAATGTGACATGCAGTATTTATGGCTTCACCCCATAAATGCATAGCTAAATCTTTACCATGAAGCATAGCTCTCGCCATTTCTTGAAGCACATGATTTTTTCCTCAACTACCCCATTCTGCTGTAGAGTGATCGGGGAGGAGAACTCATGCTGAATTCCCTCCTCCAGATAGAAGTTCTCAAGATTCGAGTTTTCGAACTCCTTACCATGATCACTATGAATTCTAAACATAGAATAACCTTTCTCATTTCTAAGTCTCATATACAATGAGATGACAAGACTGAACACTTCAATTTTATCTCTCAGCAATTCAATCTAAGTGAATAGAGAAAAGTCATCAACCACAACCAAGATATATCTTTTACCACCAAAACTTTCGGTCCTCGATGGTCCCATCAGATCCATATGGAGTAATTCAAGAGGCTTGCTCGTCAAGATCTTAGAAGTTTGTTTGTGGGGTACTCTAAGCTATTTACCTTGTTGACACGGACCATAAATAGTGGTATCAGAATTATCCAGCTTAGGTAGGTCATTGACAATATCCTTCTTGGCAAGTTTAGACAGATTGTTATGGTTCATGTGACCCAGTCGTTGATACGACAACCCAGTAACGTTGATCTTGGCACTACTACACCTGTAATTTGAATTAGGTAAGACTCCGTAATAATTTTCAGATGTTTCCACATCTTTAAGAACAATGTTACCAGTCGAGTCATACATAGAACACCTTTTTTGGACAAAGATAACCTCAAAATCAACATCACAAATTTGACTAATACTCAACAAATTGGACTTTAAGTCTTTCACATACAGCACATCTAAGATGGCAGGTAGTCCAATAATACTCACAACTCTTATTCCAAGTATCGGTGCAGTAGCTCCATCACCAAACGTAACTACACCACCATTCCACTCATCAAGTGAAGAAAACAAAGATTTTTTACCACACATATGTCTTGAACATGCATTGTCAAGTTACAAGATGGAACTATTTTGAGCTTTAAGAGCAAGCTGAGCAACACGACAATTCAACAAATTTCCAGATCGTTCACTCTCATCCTCCATTTTCCCTTTCTCAATCTCACGATCAGATTCGATTTCAGAAATCGAAGTGAAGACATGTTCATCCTCACCATTAGATATCTCATCATGAGAACTAGAATCTGACTCTTCATCATTCATAATCACAGCTAATGCCTTACGACATTCTTTACCCGAACTCTTCTTCAAATTTGAACATTCACTCATAATGTGACCAAATCCTTTGCACTCATGGCATTGGACAGATTGAGATTTCCTAACGAGAGTCCTAGAGGTGTTTTTCTCACTTCTACCTCTCGAGAGTTTACTAGGGACCTCACTATTTCAATCTTGAGGTTTTCTCCTATTCCTCATCACCTTCTAGAATTTTTTAACGAAATAAGCAATTTCATCGTCCCTAAAGTGTCAGTAGACTCGCTCTTAACTTCTCTAACCATGGTGATGGATTTAACCATTTTAGGTTGTGAGACAGTGAGTTCATAAGTTTGAAGGGATCCTACGAGTTCTTCAATTTTAACCTCATCCAAGTCCTTACTCTCTTTTATAGCAGTGACCTTAGGTGTAAACCTCTCGGACAATTTTCTAAGGGCTTTCCTAACAATTTTGGTCTATGGGATCTTCTCACCTAAATTAAAACTCGAATTGACAATGTTATTGAGTTTAGCATAGAAACTATCAAATGTCTCATCATCAACCATCCTTATCTCTTCAAATCTAGTGGTAACATCTACAGTTTAGAGTTCTCAATAGTTTTAATTTCCTCGTGAATAGTTTCTAGGATATCCCAAACTTTCTTAACAGTTTCACACATCGATACATGCCTAAACTTTTCATGAGACACAGTCATGAACAGGGCATGAAGGCCCTTACTATTCCAATTACACTCATCCAAATTAGTTTAGGTCCACAGTGAGATATCAGTGGGTGTAACTACACCAGCAACACTTATTGTAGGTGGAGTCCACCCATTTTGCACACTTATCTAAATACGTTCATCCAAGACTTTAAGAAAAGCTCTCATTCGAACTTTTCAGTAGGCATAATTGCTTCCGTCGAAAAACAGAGGCATGGACAAAGACTGACTCATCTAGACTTAACAAAAAAAGTCAGGAATCGATTTAATGCTCTGATACCAATTGAGAAATGCAAGTTCAACCCTAACAACACCTAGAGGGAGGGATGAATAGGTGTAATATACGGAGTTTAAATATATATCGAATTAAATAGCAACAAGTCACTTTTAATTCTTAATAGATGATTAATCATACAAGTCAATTTGTTTGTATAACAAATAATAAATAGTATAGCAGTAAATCAAGCACTAGGATGTTTACGGAGAAACCCAATCGGGAAAACTCCAGACTCTTTGCCAGACAATCCTCTATAAACGTTCTTAACAACTTACAGTCAATCAGACTAGATGACCCGTATTATATGACCACCAGACTGCACTCCTTACAGCTCTCACTGGATTTTCGTGCTCCCCTACACCAATCCTTAGCTACGTTGCCAAAGCTCTCTGAGGAATCTACTACCATACAGCACTCCCAGCCTTGTAGAACTGTTTATCTCCCATAGATCACGAAGAACAACCCGTTCTTCATAGACAAGAACTCATGTTGACTTCATTCGATTTTCAGAACTCTGACAGAGGAATAGGAAGCGGTTTTTGGTATTTGGATATTGGATTTGATATTTTTCTCGCAAAAGATCTCACATAAAATGAAGGTTGAAAGTAATATTTTTACAGGTGAGTTCTGATATTTATAGGTAGGTCAAGAAACGAATGGGCCGGATAAAAAGTATTGAAATCGTGAAATAAAAATTTCCCGAACAGCACTGCCGCTCGAGCAAAGGAGGGGCAATGGTCTAGTGATAATGTTTCTATTTTTGTAGCACGAGCCAACACTTGGCGATAGTCCAGAGGAAATCCGCGCCGTTTTCCCTAGACCTACTAACTAACTTTTGAACATACTCCTTAAACTTTTATATCCTATCAAATTAAATCATTTTATCCACATAATTTGCCAATTACAAAATCAACTAAAACCTAACACCGGAGTTCTCTTTATTTGATCAAATTTGATGGATTCACCTTATAATACTAAAAAATTTATTCGGACGAGACTAGAACCAAGAACCAAACTTAATTTAGAATTTTATTTTTTGTATGAATTTGATTTTATGATAACTAAAGCTAGCCAATAGCCATTATTTTGGAACAGTTGATAAAACGCGTTTAGCCCATTAATTTTAATTGTATTCAATATTTGTGTTTAAACATCACTCTAATGCATTATTTCAAATTCAAACCCTCAAATCCTTGGACGCCTTCTTGAATCCCTAACAAGCGAATTGGGATTTACTATGATCGGATCGAAGCAAGGGCCTGAGATTTGATTGTGTTCAATTGCAACCATTTTGTCAAGGCCATAAAAGNGCACACTTATCTAAATACGTTCATCCAAGACTTTAAGAAAAGCTCTCATTCGAACTTTTCAGTAGGCATAATTGCTTCCGTCGAAAAACAGAGGCATGGACAAAGACTGACTCATCTAGACTTAACAAAAAAAGTCAGGAATCGATTTAATGCTCTGATACCAATTGAGAAATGCAAGTTCAACCCTAACAACACCTAGAGGGAGGGATGAATAGGTGTAATATATGGAGTTTAAATATATATCGAATTAAATAGCAACAAGTCACTTTTAATTCTTAATAGATGATTAATCATACAAGTCAATTTGTTTGTATAACAAATAATAAATAGTATAGCAGTAAATCAAGCACTAGGATGTTTACGGAGAAACCCAATCGGGAAAACTCCAGACTCTTTGCCAGACAATCCTCTATAAACGTTCTTAACAACTTACAGTCAATCAGACTAGATGACCCGTATTATATGACCACCAGACTGCACTCCTTACAGCTCTCACTGGATTTTCGTGCTCCCCTACACCAATCCTTAGCTACGTTGCCAAAGCTCTCTGAGGAATCTACTACCATACAGCACTCCCAGCCTTGTAGAACTGTTTATCTCCCATAGATCACGAAGAACAACCCGTTCTTCATAGACAAGAACTCATGTTGACTTCATTCGATTTTCAGAACTCTGACAGAGGAATAGGAAGCGGTTTTTGGTATTTGGATATTGGATTTGATATTTTTCTCGCAAAAGATCTCACATAAAATGAAGGTTGAAAGTAATATTTTTACAGGTGAGTTCTGATATTTATAGGTAGGTCAAGAAACGAATGGGCCGGATAAAAAGTATTGAAATCGTGAAATAAAAATTTCCCGAACAGCACTGCCGCTCGAGCAAAGGAGGGGCAATGGTCTAGTGATAATGTTTCTATTTTTGTAGCACGAGCCAACACTTGGCGATAGTCCAGAGGAAATCCGCGCCGTTTTCCCTAGACCTACTAACTAACTTTTGAACATACTCCTTAAACTTTTATATCCTATCAAATTAAATCATTTTATCCACATAATTTGCCAATTACAAAATCAACTAAAACCTAACACCGGAGTTCTCTTTATTTGATCAAATTTGATGGATTCACCTTATAATACTAAAAAATTTATTCGGACGAGACTAGAACCAAGAACCAAACTTAATTTAGAATTTTATTTTTTGTATGAATTTGATTTTATGATAACTAAAGCTAGCCAATAGCCATTATTTTGGAACAGTTGATAAAACGCGTTTAGCCCATTAATTTTAATTGTATTCAATATTTGTGTTTAAACATCACTCTAATGCATTATTTCAAATTCAAACCCTCAAATCCTTGGACGCCTTCTTGAATCCCTAACAAGCGAATTGGGATTTACTATGATCGGATCGAAGCAAGGGCCTGAGATTTGATTGTGTTCAATTGCAACCATTTTGTCAAGGCCATAAAAGTATCAATTCGTTGAGGGTGGAATTTAAAGGGCAAATGGTCGTTTTACTCGGAAATAAAGAGATTTCGAACAACAATCACCTAGAACTTACGAATCGAAACGGTGTGATTTCGATTGGTATTGATTTTTATCCGGGTTTTCATCGATCCATGCACTTTCTTGTGCTTTTAGTATCTGTTTCTTCATTGATTACTGTTCTTTTGATTTTTTAAGTATATGATACAATTTATTATTGTTTACCAATTCTTGATCTCTTGTTTTTAGAACTATATTTAGTAGGATCATTGATTCTGATTAAGTGTTTGTGTTAATAAATAATGAGTTTATATTAAAAAAAAACTTGCAACTGCGAAGCTTTTCTCTGTGGAAACTCCAACTTTGTCACCACCAATTAACTGTTCCTCCAAGCCATCAAGGGTAATGTATAGTAAAGAAATATCATAATTTACTGGACATCTTTCTTTTCTTTCATAGTTTTTTATACAACTTTATACATATTAGTCAAAGATTCTAGTCAAACAATATTTTTATTGAATTGTGATCTAAGTCAATTTGGAAAAAAAAAGTTAAAGTAGACTACAAATATTTTCTAATTATTCAATATTATATTATTTTTTGGAATTTGGTACAGTACGACGTACGTTATCATGATGGACCAATCTCACATTTAGTCAATATAAAGCTTTTGTTTCTATTTCTATTTTTCTTAATCGTATAAGTGTTGTTAAATACTAATTGAAATTTTATCTTCTCTATTTGGTAATTTAGATGGATTCTGATGTAGAAGAAGTTGTAAAGCAGCCTAAAGAGAGGTCAGAGGTACGAGCACATTTCACGAAGTTATCAAATGAAAGTAACTCAAGACATAATTTGCATTAAGGTGACGGAGTTCTATGAAGAAATTGAATATGGTAAAATTTATTTTATAAAATATTATTACGTTACATCTTATTAATTGTAAATGGTTTTAATTTATTTTTGTTTTTTTAATTGTGTATTTTGAATTATGTTTGTAGAGTTTCTCAAATTTACAACATAAGTAATGGAGTATTAAACGGTTAATGGTTATCTAATGGTAAGGACTAAGTTGTTTGGCTTGGTCATTTTGTCACCACCCCTACCTATTAGTTTCGAGTTTTAACTTTATATTTCAGTTTCATTTTTCATTTTTCTCATATAGGTCTAACGGCTTAATTTAAAGGAATTGGTTGAACAGAGGATGAAAATGGAACTCGATATTATTAACTTCTCGCAATGACTCATTCGTTTATATTATGTTTGTTAGTTTGGACTTTTATGATCTTGATTATTGATAACTTGAACTTGCTAAATGTTTGACGCTTATATTTTTTATTTAAGTATTTATTAGTAATTTATAGATATGATGCAAGTCTGAGAATTTAAGCAATACTCTGTAATAGTACTAGAATCAGACCAAATCAGAAATTTACGCAGTTCTACCCTAACAATACCTAGAGGGGATGAATGGGTATTTTATACAGAATTAAGATTATTAATTAATTAGAAACAAGTCATCACTTAATTATCTCTAGATGGTTATTCAATCAAGTCAATTTAATTTTATATTTAAATACCGCAGTTCATATAATCATTAAGTAAAACAGTAAAAACACAAGAATGATCACGGAGAAACCCCAACTAGGTAAAAACTCTGAGCATTCTGTCAGTCAACAATCCACTATAAACGATTCATGACTTACAGTCCACCAGACTAGACGACGACACGTATTGACTGATCTCCTGATTGCAATTTCGATAACTCTCCTAAATTATGTGCTCATACACAAATTGTAGCTTCAATTTCCAAAACTCTCATGGATTCTGCCCTCCTATAGCAACTCCTTGCTTTATGAAATTATTTATCTCCTATGGAACTCGAAGAACAGCCTATTCTTCACCAACTGGAACTCCAGTTACCTTCCTCGATCTTCAGCAATTCTGACAGATATGTAAAAAGCATTTGTTTGGTATTTGGATTAGAAAACTGATGTTTTTCGCCACCGAGAACAGTTTATCAAAGAAAGATGAAGGTTGAAAGCTTCAAAGATGAAGAGAATATGAAAGCACAATGCTTGCTCAATGTTCAATCTTAAAAAATCTTGTTCTGTGGCTTTAGAATATTTTTATGCAGGGTAGAAAAAAGATGGGCCAAGAAAAAAGCTTTTAAAACGCGAAATAAAATATTTTCGTATAACCCTGTCTCTTGAGCGAGAGCTTTGCGACTTTCGAGCGATAGGTTGTCGCTCGAGCAAAGGAGGGGCAACGGTCTAGCTAGGCACTTTCTGTTTTTGTAACTCGAACCAACCCTTGACGACAGTCTAGCGAAAACCCGTATCGTTTTCCTCCTTGTTCCAAACTCGAAGCACTAGACCTAATAACCAACTTTTAACATATTGCATATTACTCCTTGAACTTTTACAACCTATCAATTTTAGTCCTTTCGTTCACAGAATTGTCAATTACAAAATCAACTAAAACCTAACAAACTCTCCCTTTGGCATTCGACGACAAAACTATATTCTAATTCAAGGTAGTAATCAAATGAAAAATTATAGATTCAATATAATGACTCAGACTTAAACCAAAACTGTCTTGAACGATATCTTCAGTACCTATTTCCTAAAATAGACAACTCAAATACCCAGTGTAAAATGTGTAAAAAATAGGATCAATAATGAGCGCAGTTCAAACAGTTAAGTGTAAAAAGTCATTTAAGCAACTATAACTCATAAAGCATATTTTTTCAATTATATATTACAAGCTAAACTAAGAAATAGTAGGGATGGCAAAAAAGCTCGACGGCTCAGGCTCGGCTCGTAAAAAGCCCGAGTCGGGCTCGGCTTAGGCTCGATTACACCGAGCCCCATTTTGGGACGTTGGCTCAAGCCCGGGCCGGCCCGGGCTCGAGCGAGCCTGCCCCATAATAAAAAAAAATTATTTTTTTTTAAAATTGGCTACCTGCAAAGGCAGCCTGTAGCTGCGCAGCAGGCAGCTATTTTTGCAGGTAGCCAATGTATAAATATATATACACACAAACTCCAAAACCTGCCTAAAACAACTACTCCCATTTTTTGTCACGCAATGACAAGGGGTAAGCCTAAATCTATATAGCATCGGTAGTATCATCGTCATCCCAGTGACGGTATCCATCAAAGTCCACGATGTACGTAACCAACAGCACCCCGAAGTGAAGCAACATCGGCAATGAGTCGATCATCTGTCCCACGTAGCTGTGTGATTTCCGCCATCATACAAGTCTGTTGCCTGATAAGTACGGTCATCTATCCCAAGAGAGCGACTGACCGTTCGATGAGAACAGATGCTGAAGGTGCAAACTCGAGAGAAGGAGGAGCCGAAGAAGTGGACAGGATATCGGAGGGTGTAGGAGCAGAAGGAAAATCAGAGGGGTCAAAAGAAATCAGGTCATCGATGGGATCAGTCGGTACAGTCAAGTCAACTGGCTGTACTGGCTCAGATGAAGCATGAGATTGACTCTGGGTGATGGTGGTATGGCTAATAGATCGGGAAACTCGCATCGGACCCTCTTCAGGGAAACTAACTCCTAAGGAAGTGATTAACCTATGAATCAGGCAAGTATAGGGTAGCCCAACCCTTGCACCCATCGTACAAAAAGCCCTCAAGATCTGCTGGCATATGAAAGTGGGAAGATCGATAGAATTGCCATGCAGCAGGGCATAAAAGAAAAGAGCATTCTCCATCGGTAATGATGAAGTGTGAAAAATCGACCAAAGATTCGTGCACACAATGCGCAATAGAATCGACGGTCAGTGGATAGAAATCTAGTGCGCATCGCACCTGGACTACCCTCCATTGGTGTGTTAAATACCGTGGAATGGAATAAAGTGTCCAAATGAAGTGAATCGGGAGTAAAATATGGAAATAGGAGGTGGACAACTCTCGGAATATGAATAAGACTCGATATGACGTCCGGAGTAATTTTAACTACCCGACCCCGAAGAAAAACCAGAAAAGAAGAGTCGCTAGCATCATGGATGTTAGCGTAGAACATTTGCACAAGAAGACTCGGTGAAGGTGTTAAGTCAACAAATAGAGGTTCCCATCCCGGGAATTGAAAATGGCAGTGAGGTCGGGGGATAGGTCAGACATAATGACCTCGCGCTCAAAAAGGATGGGTCATAATGAGAACTGTAACTCGAAAACATCTTGGGCTACAGTAGAAATGAACCTAGTTCGACTAAATGAGGTCGAAGTACAAGGAGTAGACGGAGTAGTGCGTGCTCTCAAAAACATCAATAAAACCTCAATATAAGACGAATTAGCTCATGTTATGCATGAATGCACGAAAAAACGAGCCAAGTATGTGAACATACAACATACCGAATGTATGACGACATGCAGTGATGCCTAGACATAAGGGACGTGAAGGCATGACACGTGCCGTGATGTCTAGATGACGATACGTGATGTCGCGACGTAGTGACACGACATCATGTCGTGCTGACGTGATATGAACGTACGATACCTATCTAATTACAACCAACACAATGCAAACTCCTAAACGATAACCGACACAAAAAATGGTCCAGTCCAACATCCCAAACTAAACCAAACAATCGACCAACCTCGACTTTGACATAAAATCCTATTCAAGGTTACCTCAATCCAGCAACCACACCTCAAACCCCAAAAATCACAACCTTAACCACCACTCAACAATGCCACAATCACAAACCAAGAACCCAAAATCAAACTCCATCAACTAATGACATGAAATGATGAACTATAGTGATCCACATGCAAGAATCACGCATCCTCAACATCGATTTTTGTCGAAAAACCATTCAACGTTGATGACAAGCGTAGCTAATAACTAAAACATGTAGTACACTACTCAAAGCAGAAACAAGAATGCTCAATGCGTGAAAATCATGAATGAATTGCAAAAATGAGTAAAAATCTTATTTTGAGCAATTTACCTTTGAATCTCATTGTTTTGATGAAATGATTCCTCAATGAAGTGATATTAGTGATTAAAGTGTGAGCAAGACAAAGATTTTGAGTGGGTTGAACAATTTTGGCAAGAAATCAAGTGTTAGGGAAAATGCGTGAAATCCTTGAATAATGACATTTTAATTCAAAATAACACATTTTCGCTAGAACAAGGGTCGAGTAGCAAGCAAGTGAGGCAGCTTTTGCTGCTATCGCTCAAGCATGAGCTAGCGAAATTCTAATTGACAAAAATAGCACTAAAAACTCAAAAATTTAGAAAAATAGCATTTTTTTTTTTTTAGTAATATGCAAATAAAGTATATTAAGCACTCAACAATTCTATGACTAAGATCAAGCATGCAATTACAAGTCAAGCAATATCAAGAAGACTTTCTGACGTAATGAGTTAAGTTCAAGATAGAGTAAGGTATATAAATGACTCATGCGTGAAATGTGCCACTATTTTCTCTTAAAAATGACTTCAAACCTTAAATTTGTGAGAAATGATATGCAAACATCACTATTAAATAAGTACGGTCCCTACTGATGAAAGTCAAACCCAAATAAATTTTAGACCTGAAAACAAACTCAATTATATGATAATTTTTATTTTCTCACCCTGAATATGAGCATATAACATTTTTAACATTTTTCTCGTGAATAACATCTTATGTGTAGACCTTTGTCCATTAAGCAACTAACATGACCTCTGTAACGAGCTTTAGGCTGATTAACCCAAGTCAAATGACTACAGGCACCAGGTTATGAAGAACCTCACAGGCTTAATTACTCAAGTCAAGTAGGCTTCAAACACAAGTATAAGATGCGAGGTCATCCTACTAACACGTAACTGCCGCCCAAAATCTCAAACACGCGGTTCAGACTCGCTCACAAGATCATAGTGCAGCAGTGCAAATGATTACAAACGATACATATACTCAATACTCCACATTAAATCGAACCAAGCAATGGAAATAATAGTGTAAAATAGATAAATGCTTACTTGACCCAAACTTTCTTAGAAGCAAAAGATGATTAAGTTAATCGAGTCATCATCTCAGTTAAGTGGCTGACTTGATTGGCAAGAAAGTCAACCTTACAAGTGAAATTCAGATTCTTACTTCTAGTTACATGGTTACGATACATAGGTCTAAAGTGTCCCAGTGCACCACAGTGGTGGTAAGTGAGAATGAACCTAGGTCCAAACCTGTTCGATAGTTGTTGTCGATAAGTAGGACGATTGACCCGTTGGTCGGTAGGTCTCGATCCAATGGCATGCTTACATTTGGATCTCGTATAAGAAATTTCACGAGCTTTGTTCGTGGCAAGAATGAACGTGGTCCTAGATGTATAGCAGTAGCATCATGGTTATGAACATAAACCAGACCATGCCTGTTACCTGCGAGCTTGTTCATCCCAAGTAGATTATCTAGCTTCTACAAGCCACTTATAAATGATTGGAGTTGAGCATTAGATATACAAGATCAGGAGTTAATGATTTAACTTTAATCTCAAAGTTTTCATTGACGAGCTTTAACTCACTCACTTTCTTGGTCGAGTCCTGAAGGTTACTCATCAATTTTTCACGTTCAAACTCAAGCTCGTTCACCTTTTTCAGAATAGCTTTGTTGACCTTCTTGATTTTGAGACTCTCCTCAAATAATTCACAGTAAGACTTTTAAATGTCCATCTCATCATCATACTTTTCATTAGACTGCTCACTCTCATTCTCCCTTTTCCCATTCTCAATCTCACGGTCGAATTTGATTGTAGCAATCGAGGTGAAGGCCATGAATTTTTGTTCATCCTCACCACCAGATGGCTCATTCTGAGAACTGGAATCCGACTCTTCATCACTCATGGCCACGGCTAAGAACTTAAGCCTTTCCTTATTCGAGCTCCGATTCAGATTTAGATATTCATTCCTATAGTGACTGTAACCTTGCACTCATGGCATTGGACAAATTAAGTTTTCTTAGCGGGAGTCCTAGAGGTGTTATTCTCACATCTATCTCTCGAGATTTTACTAGGGACTTCACTACTCCGCTCCTGAGGCTTTCTCCTATTTCTCATCACCTTCTGAAAATTTTTAACGAAATAAGCAATTTCGTCGTCCCTAAGTATCTTAGTGTCAGCGGACTCGCTCTCAACTTCTCTAACAGTGTTCATGGGGATGAATTTAACCTTTTTATGTTGAGAGACAGTGAGTTCCTAAGTTTTAAGTGATCCTATGGGTTCTTCAATTTTAACAGCATCCAAATCCTTACTCTCTTTTATTATAGTAACATTGGGTCCGAACCTCTCGGGCAGTGATCTAAGGACTTTTCTAACAATTTTTGACTTTGGGATTCTCTCACCTAAATTAAAACTCGAATTGACAATGTTATTCAGTTTAGCATAGAAACTATCAAACGTCTCATCATCCACCATCCTTCTCTTCAAACCAATTGGTTAACATCTGCAGTTTAGAGTTCTTAACAATTTTAGTTCCCTCTTATGTGGTTTCTAAAATATCCCAAACTTCCTTAGAAGCTTCACACATCGATACACGCTTAAACTCTTCAGCAGACACATCCATGAACAGGGTATGAAGGCCCTTACTGTTCCAATTACACTCATCCAAATTTGTTTTCGACCACAGTGAAATATCAGTGGATGTAACTACACTAGCAACAGTCGTTGTATAGGTATATTATGCGGAATTAAAATTATTAATTAATTAGCAACAAGTTACTAATTAATTATCTCTAGATAACCTCAATCAAGTCAATTTAATCCTATATTTAAATACCGCAGTTCATATAATAATTAAGTAAAGCAGTAAAAACACAAGAATGATCACGGAGAAACCCCAACTAGATAAAACTCCAGGCACTTTGCCGGTAAACAATCCACTCTAAACGATTCGTGACTTATAGTCCACCAAATTGACTGCAATTTCAATAGCTCTCCTGAATTATGTGATCCTGCACTAATTCCAGCTTCAATTTCCAAAGCTCTCCTGGATTTTGTCCCCCTGCAGCAACTCCTAGCTTTGTGGAATCATTTATCTCCCGTGGAACCTGAAAAACAACCCGTTCTTCACCAACTGGAACTCCAGTTACCTTTCTCGATCTTCAGCAACTCTAATAGATATGTAGGAAGCAGTGGTTTGGTATTTGGATTAGGAAACTGATGTTTTCGCCACCAAGAACAGTATGTCAAAAAACATGAAGGTTGAAAGCTTCAAAGATGAAAATAATATGAAAGCACAATTTTTGTTCAATGTTCAATTTTAAGAAATCTCGTTCTGTGGCTTTGGAATATGTATAGGTAAAGTAGAGAAAAGATGAGCAGGAAAAAAAGTCTTTAAAATGTGAAATAAAATATTCTCGTATAACCCTGTCGCTCGAGCGAGGGTTGAGTGACAAGCTGTCGCTCGAGCGAAGGAGGGACAATAATCTAGTGATACAGTTTCTGTTTTTGTAGCTCGAGCCAACCCTTGGCGACAGTTTAGTAAAGATTCGAGCCGTTTTCCTATTTGTTCCAAACTCGAAACCTTAGACCTAATAACCAACTTTTAACATGTTGCACATTACTCCTTGAACTTTTACAACCTATCAATTTTAGTCCTTTTGTTCACAAAATTTTCCAATTACAAAATCAATTAAAACTTAACAAAATCGAACCAGAATCAAATGGTTCGATTAGTTCCGCATCTTAAAAAAAACTATTTGGTTCCATTATAAGAAAAACATTAGTTCATTGTTCGATTCGATTTTCTTGGAACCAGAAGCAATAGAACTACGTCCACCCCTAAAAGATATGATATCAATTACTTGATGCCTATCAACTCAATAAAATCTACGACTTCCTAAATTCTTCATATGAGTCCTTGTTACCCCTATTTTTCCTCCTATTCTACCAACTAATTAATCTCAATATCAAGAAAGAAAGTGGATATGAAAATCTTATAGAAGGTCGGAGAATCCTTTGAATATGTTATAATGGTTACTACTTCTCCATCCTATTCATATATACTGATTTTCCTTATTTTCTTGTCCCTATTATATGGACATGTGTTTTTATTAAGAATATTTTATTTTGTTTGTTTGCTAATATACTCATATTTAATTTGCCTAGTTATAACCAATTTTCCCCCACTTAATTTTGAAATTGCTACAAATATAAAGATACATGCTTATTGAAATCATCCAAATACATACACACATTTACTACTTCCAATTTTTTTACTACTTTCAAAAATAATTTACTACTAATTTGTTCATTCGTGTGAAAAATAAAACCAGCTATATAAATGAAACGGGATGAGTAATATCCGATAGTCAGTAGTGCAAGAAGCACTTGTTATGGTTTTCAAGATGATAGTTATTGGTTAACATCCGTAGTTGAACATATTTTATGC
Organism: Fraxinus ornus; assembly: GCA_903798235.1. NCBI lineage: Eukaryota > Viridiplantae > Streptophyta > Magnoliopsida > Lamiales > Oleaceae > Fraxinus > Fraxinus ornus. Next base: position 40,173 of record CAIGRF010169968.1, read on the forward strand.
CCAAATTAATGATTTTGTAAATTATTTTTCTTACATTATTAAGTTGTTTCAGTCATTTTTAAAATTTAATTTTTCACCATCCACCTAAATGCATAATAACTATTCGCATTTGATTGCAAGTTTGAAATTTGCATGGAGACAGTTCAATTGTCTAAAACTTATTTGTATAGAAATTATTAATTAAATATATTTGATTGATTTGGTTTTCAACCTTTAAAGTATTATACTTGTCCATTTTTTATTGGTGAGTAGATGAGAGGGTGTGAATTGCGTAGTAAATAAAAACTACACATCTTTAAAGAAAATGTTTTCTTTATTTTTTAGAAAAATATGATTACATGACCAAAAGTTGAAAAAAAAAATCACGGGAAAAATGATCAGTCAAACACTTCAAAAAGTAAGAAGTTGAGTGGGAAAATAATATTTTTCATGAAAATAAAACTAATTAAACACACTTAAATCATCTTAATTAATTGACTATAATCAATGTATTGACTATTAAGCATATGCTCATCTATAACATTCTTAAATTAATCATGCGGTATTTTAGATTTTATTTCATCCTTTTTTTCAATTGCTTCTAACATTGAAACAAAAGAGAATTAATCCAAAAAGTAAAATTTAATACTTAGACGACATAAAGTTCAGTAATTTGGCTCGAATAAGTGCAGAGAAAGCACTTATCAATTTTTACAAGAAGAAAAAAAAACATGGAAAAAAAAAAAAAAAAATTGAATTTTAGATCTTTTGACAAACATTTGTCACAAATATCTTGAATTAATTGTTTTAATTGCAAAATATATCACAAATTATCAGCGATTTTATTATAAAATTTTCTTATAAATTTTAAGAGGTTATGTTGCATAATCCATGAGCAAAGTTTTTCAACAGAATTTATGTTAAGACAGGTGATTTAACCTCGTCGTTAGTTTGTTTTCAGTTTTCACGTTTGACTTCAAGTATGCTTTGGTGCTCCGTTTTTTGTTATTGTTTTTAATGCTTTCAATTGTGTGAACCAATTAGCTCTTATAGCAAAAATTTAGATAGGAGATAAAATTATTTTCTTATAGTTTGTGTGGTCGAATGTGAAATTTCATATTTTTGATGCACTTTTATAATATGTATCGTAGTTCATACAAAGATATAATAAAGAAGCATGTAAAAATATATTTGATTTTATTAATCAGAGATTATGGGATATGCTATGGAATTATACCAAGTACATAATTGCGTATTGTCAAAACTTGACAAAGTGGAATTAGACGAGTCGTAAGCCATAATACTTTAATCTTATTCGATTATTTCGAGTAGGGGTGGGCAAAAAACCGAAGAATCTAACTGACTTTGTTTTCTTACTATGAGGCCTAGGGTTATTTTTCTCACGCTTATATTTTGAGATTTTACTAGGGACATCATTTTTCCTATCGTGAGTTTTTCTCCTATTTCTCATCACCTTCTGAAAATTTTTAACGAAATAAGCAATTTCGTCGTCCCTAAGTATCTTAGTGTCAGCGGACTCGCTCTCAACTTCTCTAACAGTGTTCATGGGGATGAATTTAACCTTTTTATGTTGAGAGACAGTGAGTTCCTAAGTTTTAAGTGATCCTATGGGTTCTTCAATTTTAACAGCATCCAAATCCTTACTCTCTTTTATTATAGTAACATTGGGTCCGAACCTCTCGGGCAGTGATCTAAGGACTTTTCTAACAATTTTTGACTTGGGGATTCTCTCACCTAAATTAAAACTCGAATTGACAATGTTATTCAGTTTAGCATAGAAACTATCAAACGTCTCATCATCCACCATCCTTCTCTTCAAACCAATTGGTTAACATCTGCAGTTTAGAGTTCTTAACAATTTTAGTTCCCTCTTATGTGGTTTCTAAAATATCCCAAACTTCCTTAGAAGCTTCACACATCGATACACGCTTAAACTCTTCAGCAGACACATCCATGAACAGGGTATGAAGGCCCTTACTGTTCCAATTACACTCATCCAAATTTGTTTTCGACCACAGTGAAATATCAGTGGATGTAACTACACTAGCAACAGTCGTTGTATAGGTATATTATGCGGAATTAAAATTATTAATTAGCTACAAATCACCAATTAATTATCTCTAGATGATTATTCAATCAAGTCAATTTAATCATATGTTTAAATACCGTAGTTCATATAATCATTAAGTAAATAGTAAAAATACAGATTGCATTATATGCCATGGGGTCTTAACAACCAAAACGTTAGTTAAGATCACCACACTTGCAGGGTAGGTACCTAACATCACCAGTAGCTCTATGACTCTTTTTGGTATCACAGTAGCCCCTCCAAATCCTAGAAGAAGGGTCGACACCGCTTTCAACATTTTCAAAGAAATTTTTAATCCTTCAAATGCTTCCCTAGTGAGAACGTTCGCTGCACTTCTGCCATCAACCAATTCCTTTCTAACATCATAGTCCGCTATGTCGTCGACTATCATCAAGGCATCATCATGGGGGGTTGCCACGGCTATTAAATCTTCTTCATCAAAAGTGATGTTTTGATTGAATCTAGATTTTTTCTGAATGGAGCAGACCCTAGTTGTGCGTGCATAGCTCTTTCTAGCGAAGTTCGAGTCTCTCCCACTGCGATTTCTCCAACAATCACATTTATAACACCAACCCTAGGCGACGGTCGATCCTCGACCTTCTGCTTGCCTCGATCATTCCTCGCATACTTAGTTAAAAAACTCCACTTCAAAAGGCGATCGATCTCCTCCTTCAAATAGATACACTCTTCTGTTTCGTATCGTGTTCTTTATGGAAATGGCAATACTTGTTCTTATCCCTCTTGTTGGCTGATGCTGCCATCGGCCTCGGCCATTCGAGCTCTTTCATGTCTCGAATTTTCATCAATATCTTGTCCCGTGGAATATTTAAAGGGGTGAAGGCTTTGACCTTCCTCTCATCTTTACCTGACCGGTTGATCCTGAGTAGACCCTATGTTTATGTTATCATTCTTTAGCTTGTCTTTGTCAACAAGTATTCGTACATCAACCAACTTTTGCTTGTGGCTTTCTGTCTCCCATCCCTCTCTAAGATTCTTCGTGACCCTCTCTTCTTCCTCTGCGACAACATACTTGTCACCCTTTTTCAGGAGGTCATGCATTGACTCTGGTGGGTTTTTGAAGAGTGACATCTTGAAAGCCCGATTTCGTGTCCCGTTCATTAACGCTATCACTACTGCAGACATCTGAAGGTCCCTTATACCAAGTGTTGCCCTGCTGAATCTAGCCAAATACTCCTACAAAGACTCATCCTTTTCTTGTACCACATGCTCATAAAGTAGGTCACCAAACTCCTGGACAATTCGTCAAAGGTCTTTACAGACCTGGGTGCTAGTGTGGCCACCTAGTCTCTAGCCTCCTTCCTCAACGTCGGGGGAAATGATCTACATATTATTGTGTCTGGGGCTGTGTTGAGCCTCATTAAGTCAATGAAGGTCCGCAAGTGATCCAGCGGGTCTGTGACTCCGTCATATACTTCTATCATTGGTTGTTTAAAGCCTTTCGGTAAAGGTACAGCTATAATCTCAGGGACGAAAGGATCTTTCTCCAGGACCATCTACCTATACCTGTCCTTTCTCTTGGTTAATGCATCGTATATCTTCTGGGTTATCATCTCCTCTATTTTTTCTTGGTTAATGCATCGTGTATTTTCTGTGTTATCATCTCTTCTATTTTCTTTTCCAAGTTTGTCACGGGTTGGGGAATCTGTGGAAACACAAAACCTGAAGCCCCCATATCTCATGTTGTTGGTTGAGTAACAGGCGGGATACCCGTTTGAGTTACTTGGGTGGTTGCTCACGTACGGCCTCCGACGAACTCTGTAGAGGGGTTGTGATTTTCTACGTCTGACTTTGCAAAAAGGGTCATCATGGCTGTCAATTGTGTATCCAAGGCATTAAATTGGCTCTGTGTTACGTACTGCGGCTGCGGTGGCGGGGCTTGACCCCTTGCGACAGACTCCGACTCCGTTTCCGCTGTATTCCCAACCATGCGTGTTTCACTCCTTGTCCGTCTCGTTGACATAGCTTTTCTGTTTAGTGGAATTTCTCACAGACGGCACCAACGAAATGTTTGCAAGATTTTTCTCCGTATTTTCCTTACCGAGCGCGGTGTTCCGACTGCTCCAATCAGTGGTTGCTACCTGCAAAAAGAGGTCGGGGGTTTCTCTCCCGTTGTACCTCCGACTTGAGAATTGGTTGGTGGCTTAGAAAAATGGGAAGATAGTATAATTTAAGTTCAACAGTTCAGGGTTTCAAGAGACAAACCTTTTTCACCTTGGGGGTATTTATAGGCACCTGTTACTACGCGTGCGTTTGGCAGTTGCTGGTGCCACGTGTCCTACATAAGACTCCCTACTTTCCCCACGTTCTTGTAGAATGACCCACACTTCTCAAATGGTTGGTTGTACCTACATTTACCGTTGGACGGTTCTTGTCTAGCACATTGTCATTTATGTGATTGAGTGTGACGTTGGACCCATAGTGGTAGACGGCCTGTGTGGACGTAGAGGATTTCATAGAGGTAGATAACCCTATCGTGGTAGATGACCTTATCGTGGTAGACGGCCTCATGAGGGTCGATGACTTCATAGGGTAGACGGCCTCATAGGGATAGACGACCTCATGTTATAGTGGTAGACGGCCTCATGGTGGTAGACACCTCATGGGTATAGACGCCTCATGTTGGTAGACGCCTCGTGGGAGTAGACGACCGTATGGTGGTAGGCGTCTCATGGGAGTAGACGGCCTCACAAGGGTAGAAGGCCGCATGGTGGTAGACGCCTCATAGGGGTAGACACCGACTGCATAGTGGTAGACGCCTCATGAAGGTAGACGCCTCATGGGGGTAGATCGCCTCATGGGGATAGATGCCTCAAGTTGGTAGATACCTCATGGTGGCTCATGGTGGTAGACAGCCGCATGGTGGTAGACGCCTCATGGGGGTAGACGGCCTCATAGCAGTAGACATCTTCATAATGGTGCTCTACATGGAGTGGACATCAAGTGGTTCTCACCCCATTGAGCATCTTGAATAATTATTAATGTCATCATGTATCAAGTTTAATTATTGCTTCGTTGAAGTGATCCAATCGGACTTGAGGGATAAGTAATGATAGAATTGAGAGCTACATTTTGAAAGAACACCCGAGAAGGGAGAATGAAAATCAAATTTGGAGTTGTGTGTAGCTCATGAGAGGGAAAAGCATAAAATTTGACTAGTGAAGGTAAGGATAGAATCGACTTAAGTATTTATACTTTTATGCAGTTTTGATCAGACTAGTGAAGGAAACGTGCGTTGCACGTTGTTGATTATTATCAACAATTAATGTTGGTTGATTATTGTCGACAATTGTTATCTATAATGAATTTAATCATGTAAAAAAAATTGAAAAAATTGAAGTACGTTTATACTGTAGGAATAATGTACTCATTATGAGTCCCAACACCTACAAACTTCCATTATGAGGATTCCTAAGATAAGCTTCTAGCCGTCCAGTTGCTACCAGTATAAAACCTAAAAGAGTAGCATTCATTTTCAGAGGTTTGCCCATTGGCATGAGTTTGACATTTAGTGAATGGATCTAAAATCTGAAGTGTTTGTATATTTAAGGTAAATCTAAGCGCTCTCTCTTTTAATCAAGCATTTGTTGTTGGTGAAGTGTTATCATCATTTTCATTATATTTGGGCTAGATTGTATTAATTTCTTTTAGCACTTATCTGGATTTACTTCTACATGAAATAAGTTTAGATAATATGAGGCTATAATCTATTATTATGACATCGTGTTATGATTGATGAAAAACCTATAATAATCTGTTTTCTGTATCTTCAATATATTGTAACTGTAGCATAATGATATTCCCAAGATTTAAATATATAATCATTAATGCTCAACCAAAATTAAACTTCATATTATAATTTATATTAATCCATTAATATCTTGTCTATTATAATTTTGTAATAAAAACAAAATGAATCTTTACCTTTGTTCTTCATCTTCATTCGTAGAAGTTGAAATTTTTTTACGCCTTCCAAGTTTTGTTAAAACTGAAACTAAGCTGCACACAAAAAATAAAAATAAAATAAAATAAAATAAATGAAGAACTACAATTTCATCACTTCTAATTATGGGCCAAACATTTAGTATCATCATTTCAATTCATATCATTGTAAGGGAAAGGATTTCTCTTCGAGTGGTTTATTGTGGAAACTTCTCTATACTATTATCAATTTTTTTTGATAGACATTGTGATGGATATAATCCACTGCTAAGAAGCATGAAACAGATGAATTATTCTTAAATGGCAGGAAGATAGAAATGAACCTTTTATTTCATGCAAAGCAACCAAAATTTGCAGAAAATTCAATTGTGTTTTGTACATGGCCGGTACGAATTTAGATTGTAAATAAGAACCATTAAGCAAAAAGCTTTCAACTGTATCTTGTTACATGTCTAAAGTTTGGAAGATGAGTAAAAGCTTTAATTAGCTAATCTTTTACTTAGATACAAAGAAGAAATACAAAGAAATTATGTGAAGATTTAGACAAAATAAACTTGAATTTTTTATCATTATTCAATTGAAGGAATGTTGCTATACACTCATTGTTTACTTTGTCATTTTACAAAACACCTTAAATGCAATCTATTTTTTCTAATATTTGAAGAGATTTAAGTTTTAAATCAACCCATGATTTTTGCACTTCACAAACAGTTCTGCTTGACAATTGACATGAATAAATAAATGAGCATACAAACCTTTGAAAGGAAGCTACTTTCGGGGAACTGATTTTTGAATAAGATACCTTTCATGGGAGATGTACAAATTTTTTGAGATATTTGTTTGCTTACAGGAAGATTGATATCGAGGGGCTTCACTTTGAATCTATATGAAAGAAAGTGGGTGTAAAACATATAATATCAACAAGTAAACTCAAGAAAGAACATTTCTTATTAATATTAATATATGTCGGGAATCTAATTTTCGAGTATAAATATTGTAATTATAGAAGCATTTCTCTCAAACACACTATCAGTTTTTTAAACTTCTTTTTGCTGTGTAATGGAAAACTTTTTGAGTAGCATTTGTGTTGACAGTTTTTGTATCACCTATCTGATCCATTGTGGTAAGAATGAAAAACCAGACAAATGAGTAAAAGATGAGGCTATTTGTATTCTTATCAAATGTGCACTGAATGATTTCAAAAATGCTCTCAGCATGTTAAATAAGGCCTAGTAGCTAACATGTACATTTGCTAAATATATTAGAATAAATTCTATAAATATATGAACAAACGTGTGAATGTTTTTTCTTCTCCCCCTTGCAGTAATCAGAGGAGGCACCTCATATTTGCCTATATCTATGAAATCTATGCCTATATCTATTTAAAAAAAACACCATCTCCATGCAGCACAGAGATAGGTTTTTTTTTTTTTTTTCCCCTTTTAGCTATTGGCATTTTAAACTCAAAACATATATATATTTGGTTCAAAACAAAAACATGAAATCCAAACAATATTTGCCCTGAAACTACTATGAAAGAGAAGGGACAANTGCCTATATCTATGAAATCTATGCCTATATCTATTTAAAAAAAACACCATCTCCATGCAGCACAGAGATAGGTTTTTTTTTTTTTTTTCCCTTTTTAGCTATTGCCATTTTAAACTCAAAACATATATATATTTGATTCAAAACAAAAACATGAAATCCAAACAATATTTGCACTAAAACTACTATGAAAGAGAATGGACAACAATGCAAACCGAAAACTTCTTTTCAGTGGCTCATCAACTGGATAAATTTCCTAAAGAAAATCGTCATAAAGAGAAAGTGAGAGAAATTAAGAAAATGGTTTGTAAAATAAAGATCAATAAGAGCATATCTTCCTCCATTAATGCTTCAAATTGATTAATGTCTTCTTCTGGAGTGACACCCATTCCTTCTTCTTCTCAACAGACAGTAACACAAGATAAATTGCTTAGTTGGTGTGAAAATGGGGAAAGAAAAGAAGGAAGTGAAAGAAGGAAGCATGATGGTTTGATGAATGATGGGAGCGGTATGGTTTGTGTATGAAAATGGAAGATAGTGATAGGAGTGATGAGTTGCATAAAATTAAAAAAAAAAAAAAAAAAATTTGAGTTACGACGACGTGAATTTGCGACACGTGGGCTGCCAATGTTTTGGCTCTTTTAATTTATAGTGATTTAAATGATAATTGGAGTTTGCTATTCACACACCCCTATTGAGCATATAAGAAGTTAAATTAACTTTGGTTCCATTATTTGTAAGATTATAATCAATTGCTTAATTCTTAATATGAAATCTGAGTTATCTAGCGAGGTGAGACTTTTTTTATTTTTTTTATTTTTATCTTGTGTTTTAGACTAGTTGAGTCATGAGTGGATAGTTTTGCTTGAAACTAGCAAATATTTAAATTTGGGGTATTGATAAGTGTATTTAAAGGTTTATCTAGATCTTAAATTTACATCGATGATTTCTATTCATATTAACGTATATATTGTGTTTCTAGGTAAAAACTTCGACTTTGAGATGAATTGAGCAAAATGATGTGATTTGGAGCTTAATATAAAAAAGTGAATGGATTTGCAGGTGTCAAAAAGATTACTCAATTAGATGAAGTTGTGAACGTAATTGAAAGAAGAATGACCTAAACTGAAAAATACAAACTTGAGGGACCGAATTTGTAACAACCACAAGTCTAGAAATCCTGAACTTATAATTGCTAGCATTAATTTTCTTTTTAAACGATAAATGCGGAAAATAGATCAAATTAATTTACATTACTGAATTTAATTAACATCATAATTTTCGAAATAAATAAAATCCCAAATTCTTTTTAAGGTATATTACATGGTTCAAAATGATTTATTAAGTTTAATTATTAATTTCAAATATAACTAGAATATTTCTTAGGGATGGTACTAAGTCCATCTCGCCTCAAGTAGTTATGTCACATCATCTAACCTTCATCATCTGAAAATGGGAAGTGATAATGTAGAATGAGCTAACGCTCAGTAAACAAACTTCATGCATATGATGTATGTTTATGATATACGTACGCATTTCTTTTAAATAAAAGTGTTTCTCAATATATATCCCCATTTTTTTTAATTTCTTTAAAACTTAACATTAATGAAGTGAGCTAACTTGAGGTATCACCTGGCCAATTAGAATGCAGCGGGTCATTATTATTTGTAACCTGATTAATCTACCGATAATACTGAAAAATGGTTAAAATTAACATGAAACATTCAATGGGTGCGTCAGTCCCCCACATCACATTACCTTTCATGACATAGTCATACACCTTTTAACAAAAGCATTCGTGATGCATATTTTTTAAAAATATTTCCTGACTCATTGACATTTGAAAACTTTTTATTTATTGGAATTTCATGTATGCTTATGATGCATTGACGTGCATAAATATGTCATGAGAAGTATTAATGATATAAAATGAAATAACCAAACATCGTATTCACATAATAATAGGTTTAGATAACACGTTTTTACATTTCACAAACTCATGAAAACAATGGGAAGTTTACTTACCTCAAATATTTAACAATTCACTTTTTAAATAGCAAGCAAAGATATCATTGGTCGCCTACTGTTCGACGTGACAAAATTCCTAGTTGATTATATTGATTAAAAAAACTTCTTCAAACTCATCATTTATAGCCCCTGTTTAATACAACTTTAGCATTTATCAACTACTGAAAGGAAGCTGCATTTAAAATTCATAAAAATGAATTGTAGTTTAAATACCAAGAGAATTTTAAAATCGCGCAATTGAAGAAAATAACTTAAATTTCATATACTTCTAAATTAATTTGTGTATCCATGGTTCCACTATAATAAGATGCAGATTCACATTAAAGTATCTACATTTCAAATGTAAAACAAGAAATTTACTAGCAAAAGATTAAAAACTGTAACGACGAGAAGGAGAAGAATAGTTTACTAATGTACATTAAAATGAATTAGAAACCTCAGAACTTATATCCGGAGACCACATGTCCACTATTGACAAATAATTGCAAATGTACAAAATTCTATATTCCTGCATATAAGATTGGGATAATTGCAGCAAAAGTCCCAAATTTTTGAAATATTAGCAGACTTTCTTCAAATATTTGATTTGTTTCAGCCGTCCCCTAACATTTCCAACCATTGCATGTGAGACCCTTTTGGATGGCTTCCATCCATTTTTCGTCAGTTGACCACCAAAATTAAGTTTGACCATATTTTAATCAATTTTAAAAGGGCAAAATGGTAAATAACTTTATTACATTAAATAATTAAAAAACTTAAATAAATAAAAGAAAAATATAAAAGTTTATCTTCTTTACCCGACTCTACTCCAAAAATCAAAATCATACAACGGTCTTCAACCATTGATGCCGATGTCGGCGTCTCCTCCACCGCAAACCACCGACAACACACTTTTAGGCAACAACCATGTTGACCGTAACCCCCTTTTTCAGCCAACACCCATGCTAGCAGTCATCAAAAGAACTCCTCTCAAGCCTATCACATTCAATTTGATGCATCCAGTATACTTCAAGCACAAATTTAACTAGGAAAAATGCAATTCCGGTCCTAACAACTATGGAAAACACACCAATTGAATTCCCAATTTGCGATCCACACACGAATCCAAATAATTCTACTAAGCCCGAACCCAACATTTGAAGTTTGATAATACGCAAACTTCTCACCAAATTTCTACTGAAAAATTTAACTAGAGATTTAAGGTAGTGGGAGAGAGAGGGGAGACGATTGAACGTGAGGACTTTAATGATGAGAGGGAAATTTGGGCCAATATTTGAAATTGAAATCGTGCCCCCAAATTTGGGCGAGTCTTTGGAATCTGAAGGTTCGGTCATGTATTAGTCTGGTATGGGACAAGTGATGATGGTATCGACAAGTGGAGCTTTGGGTTGAGAAGTCGATTCTCGTTGGTGCCAGTGATAAGAGACGGGTGGGGTCATTTTGTAATTGGGTGTGGGGTTCGTGGGGGGTGGAGGATGGGTAAAGAAGATATATTTTCTTTTCCTTTTTTTCAATTATCCTTTTATTTAATTATTTTAGTAGATATTTATAATTTTGCCCCCTTTTAATTGATTAAAAAATGGTCAAACTTAATTTTGGTGGTTAAATGACGGAAAAATGGAAGGAAACCATCCAAAAGGGTCTCACATGTAATGGTTGGAAATGTTATGGGTGACGACAGCAACAAATCTAAGATTTAGGGAAAGTCTGCTAATGTTTCAAAGGTTTGAGACTTTTGCTGCAATTATCATATAAGATTTATTTTTCTTTTCTTTGGTAGACAGGAACTATGGCAAGAATATAACTCACTTGGACATGTTTGGCTATTTTGAAAAGCATCCTAGTAGCTATTGGAAATTATTACATGTATGCTCATCAATTTTGAAGACATCAATTTTAACATAAATTAATGCATCTTATTTTATTAGTCAAATGAAAATTTTAATTGTTTACACATATTAACAATTTGTTTTTTACTTATTTAAAAGTTTACCTAAATAAATTAAGAAATTTCTCATATAATAAAATAATACACCAAAAAGAAAGGCTAGTTAAATCAAACCAAAAGTATTTACATTTGGCCACACTAGATCCATGTTTAAATTTCATATGTGTGGGCTATACAATTTTAATAAATATACATATGTATACACGTGAGTATGAAATAATGTAAGAGACCATGATTCAATTTAAATGTACTTTCCAATGACAGAGAAGTTTATAATTGAATTCACTACTGATAGGGTGTGTTCGATAGAGATTAAAATCGGATTAAAATTGAAAAATTAGTCGTTATTGTTGACTTTAATTAGACGAGTAGGACCCAATAACGGCCATATTTTCAATTTTAATTGAATTTTAAGTACGACTGAACACACCTTAAAACAAAAATCATAATACCTTCACCATGCTGATGCAGGAAGAGACAAAATAAGCTTTTAGAATTGGAGAGGATGTATAGTTAATTTGCAAGGAAGTGTATAAATAGAAGATCAATATTTTTAATCTCACAACTTTTAAATCATTGCATTTATATATATGTGTTTCGCGTGGAAAGTCAGGGCCTAGCTAACAATTAAAAGATTCAGACGATTGTGTAAGGAACAAAGCTCTCGAGACAAAGTCCCAACGATGAGTATTTTTATTTATGAATATTACAGTTTACAAGAAGCGAAATGCCTCCAAGGGGTACAAGCACACAAAGTAATTGAAAGTTAACAAGAAGAAATGAAACGAAACGAAATTACATATTCTCTATTCGAGAGTGGTTTAATCGGGGTTGTTTCTTTGTCTTCTCTTCTCTTTTATACATTCTCCAACAGTTTTCTTGGAGAACCGTTTAAAAATCGCTTGTCGCTCTATAACTACCAATTTTCTGCAAAGTGGATGACTTGTTGAGAAACTGCCGTCTTTGATTGCTGCTATTACTTCCATCACTTAACTACTTTCAACCGAGATTCCTGGGTCGCGGACTGTGATAAAATCGTTAGTTAACCGTTGCTTTGGATGATCTATAAGACATTACACTCGTCCATCTCTTGGACGTATCGCGGGTATGGACGATAATGATGTTATGCTCGCTCAGATCTTGGGCGACGAGCTGACTTGAGCAATGGTGGGCTTCCTGTACATAATTCTGTCTTTGGGCGTCAAGCAGGCTTTTTGATGGGCTTCCGCTACATAACTTCTTGAGTTTTTACATGGTCCCATTGGGGGTTTATCCTTCGAATCTCCAGCTGGGCTTCATTCTTTGGACTATTAGGTTGGGCCATACTTTCGTATGTCAACAGTTACCTCCCAATATGGCAAAATTAATATCGATTATTAATCTTATGCATATTCGTTCTTTGTATTTTCTTGCAACACTTGAAATCCCAAAAACTTTCCAATCATTATTTTTGTTTGGCGGGGCCGTGTTTCTATAAAGATCACTATTCATCTTCTTGCTTCTCTATTCAAACACTTGCGCTCCCAAAACTCTCAAGAAAATTGTATTAGATGGCGACTTCAGTTAACTCCCTTAGCTTAGCTTCGAAGACTTTCAACAGCTACTCACAAGACCATATGTGTATCCCACGCTTTCACCAACCAATACTAACCTTAATGAGTTCTATCTGGGTTCATCATTTAATGATGTTGATTCTGTGGGGCAAGCCACAGTGGGCCAATTATTCCCTTACACTCAAGATCCTCATTTTCTGAATCATTTCCCATTAAAGCCAATCCGGGAACAAGGTATTCGCACTGGCCTAAAACTGATACTATTTTTCGTCTTTGGCATGCACGTATGGTAAATTGTGGCCCCACCAAGGAGATTTTTGATTGTGCTAGGATTTCGGACTTATTGAAAATTGCTCTTCGTCCCCCAATCTACAACCCCGTACTTTTTCCTATCGCTTTAAGTTTTTGGTCGTCAAAATACAATACCTTTATATTCCCACTTGGCCCAATGTCCATCACTCTGAGGGATGTTGGAGCCTTAGTTAATATTCCGCCTCTGGGCGACACTATTTCCCCTGCCTTTTTGGTTACAGCTGCTGTCCCAAAATTTGAAAAGAGACTTACTGATTCTTACCGGGCATGTAAGAACTTTATAACAATTCCAGCGCTGAGCCTACCCATGCTGAGTGTGTTGTCTTCCTTCAAGTCTGGCCTTGTAAATATATTATTTGTGTACCCAGTTTGAAACCTTCCATGAGTTATTTACCCATAGCGCATGAACTAGTGCGTGATAGGTCTCTGAGTCTTTGCTCCTTATTCTTAGCTCCCTTTTATAGAGGCATGGCTTCCCTCCAATTTCAATTGAGGACTGGTGCATCTCCCACTGGCAGAGGCCTCTTTGACTTGCTCAATTGTGATTGAGGGCCTATTTTCCACAACTTGGTGCTCCACCAACTCCTCCTAAATCAGTGAGTTGTTACGGGCTATTCATCAATCAATTGAGCCATGTTAACATGTCCAATAGGGATCTTTTTACATTCTTTTATAACTTGAATTCAATCCCTTCCTTTTTTTCCTTTTTTTGTTCATCAAGTTCCGGCCTATGTGCAACCTCCTTCCACCATGGATGATGTGAGGACCTTTTTTTCCCATTTGGGCTCAACTTTTGATTGAGAAAGAATTGTTCCATGACATTTTGACTGGAACAAATGCTAAAGTGGGGGTTGGGTGTATGCTCCCCATTGTGTTGCCCGCCACTTGATTTTGGCCTAACGTGGCATGTTCCTCTCTGTTTTTCTAAAAACTTGACATAGCATTTTCATACCATTACCAAAGCGGAGGCACAAGCCATTGATGCTCGTAATGCTCTTTTGACACACAACTTCTCTTTGGCTCCTTTCAATCCTACTTTTGTCATCCACCCTCTCTTTGGACAATTCTGGCCTTCTGTGAAGCGCAGGTTGTTTGTAACTAATACCAACCATGCCTTCCATTTGCTGGAGGCCAGGGACTTATTCTATTTCTCCCATTCCTGTCATTCCTCTAGCTGCTAAGAATCTTGTTTCTCCTTCAAAGTCCCCTTCGGCCCGCGTTAAGCGCTCTGTAACGAATCCCATTCCATCGGCTCTTCTTCTGCTCAAGCGGAGACAACTAAGGATGTGCCCAACCGTAAATGGTCAGCTTCAGCTTCGCCAGCTTGCCCGATGATGATGATGATTATGATACTCCTCTCATCATCAAGAGAAAGGTAGTTAAATTTTTTTTCCATGCAGAGTTTGTTCATTCATGAAAAATCCTTCATGTGTTAATGTTTTACCTGAGTTTTTCAGAAGAGCTCGACTTCTCCTTTGAAGACTCTGCCTTCACCGGTCATTGTTCCAGCATATTCCACTAAAGCTTCTCCGTCCAAGTCATCTGGAGAAGGGACTTTACCTACAGGCCAAGAGCCTTTGATTGCTCAGTTAGTTGGAGAATTTCGACCTCCCCAGGGCACTGACCCCCCATGTGATGAGTAGGATGATGATACAATTTTTATAGTTTTTTCCTTGTTTGCATTGTTGGCTTTCAACTCATTATCATTTGCTTCCTATAAAGATTCCCGTAAATCTGCCCGTTGTAGAAGAGCCTTCTAGTTCAGCTAAAGGGAAGTCCCCACAGTGGTTGGATCAACCAATAGTGTACAAAACATTTGCTCCTGGCTATCTTAAACATCTAAAGGAAGCTTTCTGCCTATTCGTTTGACAATTGACGTAAATTCACCAAATCGGCCAAAGTAACTTCAGATTCAGTTTTGTAAAACTGAGCGTGGAACAATTGTTCCATTTGCTGCCATGTTTGAACCGAGTTTGCTGGCAAATTGATGAACCAGGAGAACGCTACTCCCGTTAATGAACTCGGGAAAAGCCTCAACCTATGGTATTCGTTCACTTCACCAATGTTCCAGTTGTTTCCATGTTTGGATAGAATTTACTAGCAAATTAATGAACATTGAGAAGGCTACCCATGTTAACGAACTAGGGAACAGTCTTATTTTGTGATAATCAGTTGCTTCACCACATTGCAGTGTGAATCTCCCTATATGTTTTAGGGTTGAAACTTCTCCTAGACAGGTAAATAATGAAAACTTTGGTACTTTGTACCTTCTAGGCCAGGGATAGGCTCGATCTACCCAATCGGGATATGGTTTTGTATAAGTAGGTCTGATAAAAGGATGCATTCCAAAAGTTATTTGATCGTGTACTATTTTCGTAATTTGATTCCTCAACACAGTGTTGGGATCATATGGAACTCCTATAGGTTGATTCACTGGTGGAATTATCTGAGGCCTAATGTTTGGTACTTGGGTTGTGGCAAAAGCGTCGTTATTCAAACCATTGTTATCGTGAGCCTCAGTATTTCCGCCATCATTAATTCACGGAGTATTCTATCCATTAGTTTGGACATTATCCTTTGCATTTGGTTTACCCCCCAGGTTTGATACTCCGTTACCATTTTTCAAGTTTGTCATTCCATTACCTCCCTGGTTTGAAGTAGATGGTCCAAAGGGTGGTTCTATTCCTTGATTTGGATTTAGGACTGGGGAATTATGTCCCGTAATCATCCTTGCATGAAAGTAATTCCATAAACTTGGCATAACTGGTTGACAAATTTGGCCTACTAACTTATTCATGATTTCATTTAAAGTATTTAATTGTTTGGCCATGTTGTCATAATATGCATTTCCATTTTGACTAAATCTTTCCATGTTACGAACATTTCGTAAATTTACATGTTCAACGACATCTTACGTGAGTTCACCGAGCAATGCACACATGGTCCGAGGACTCAATTATGTCATTGGCTCGTAATGACTTTGACATGTCCCTCTGTTCCTGGAGTACTTTGCTGCTCCTCATATCGTTCGATCAGAAACTAGACTATTCCCTGGCTTGAGGCTCCTTATTAGAGTTTTTATGAGGCATATTGCTTCACATTTTCGTATATTCAAACACCAAATTGTCCCACTGGGCACAATTGTTTCACGCGGAAGTCGGACCTCGCTAACAATTAAAAGATAGTTCAGACGATTATGTAAGGAACAAACCTCTTGAGACAAAGTCTCAACGATGGGTGCTTTATTTATGAAGATTACGATTTGCAAGAAACGAAATGCTTACAAGGGGTACAAGCACACAAGCAATTGAAAGTTTTACGAAAAGAACTAAAAGAAATGAAATTACATGATTCTATGTTTGAGAGTGTTTGATCCGGGCTTTTTCTTCCATGCTATCTCTGCTCTTTTATACTTGCTCGACAGTTTTTTGTTGTGAAACCATTTGACAACTGCTTGTTGCCCTGTAACTACTTACTTTCTCCATAATGGCTGATTAATCAAGGAACTATCGTTTTAACCGCTGTCATTACTCTTATCACTTAACTACTTGTAACCGAGATTCTTGGATCGTGGACTGTGATAAGATTGCTAATTAACCATTTCAATAATCGTTGTTTTAAATGATCCACAAGACATTACACTTGCCCAGCTCTTGGGCGTATCTCGAGGTTGGGCGATGATGATGCTATACTCGCTCAGATTCTTGGGCGACGAGCTTACTTGAGCGATGGTTAGCCTCCGTTACATAACTCTGTCTTTGGGCGTCGAGCAGGCTTTTTGATGGGCCTCCACTACATAACTCCGTCTTGGGTTTTTACATAATCTCATTTGGGTTTATCCTTCGAATCTCCTAACTGGGCTTCATCCTTAGGACCATACGATTGGGCCATAATTTTGTATGTCAACATAGAGTAAAATCAACTCAAATATGAGAAATGTTTTAAAAACAACCGGGCCATAGAATCTGTAAAAGAGTTAGAGTCAATGGTCAAAAAATTGAATCGCGATCAAATCGGTGGTTTTTAAAAAATATATATTTACAAAAAGTTTTAAAAACATACATTTAAAGATTTAAAAAATATATACATTTAGATATGTTGAACTGGTTAAATCAAGAACGGGTCACGAGTTTTTTTCAAAACTAGGTCAATTTAACGGATTTTGTGATGGATTTTTAATTATAGATTTTATAAGTCTAATCAGACCGATTTTGATCCCGATTAAACCGCTTGGGATAGTCCAGGTCGTTCATATAAAGTTAAGATTAATCAATTTCAATAATTTATTACATAGTCATCGTCGAAACAATTCTCGACTCAAAAGTATTTACAATATCATACACTTATCATTGGCGATTTTTTTAAAGAGGTAACAATAGAACTTCCTAATAATTGCCGTCCATTATTTTAAGATACGACCTAAGTTTAAGCAAGGCTGCCGAGTTGACTTTATCTCGCTATAAATGATTGCCTTCATTTATTGGAGAATATACAACCTACGTTCGACAGGGTTGCTGAGAGAGAGACTGAGAGCAAGGAAACTGCATCGCAATTCTTTCTTGCCCTTGCAAAGATTACACGAAAGGTAAATATTTTTTCAGAAATTATAAATATTAAATTTGTAAAATCTATTCGTCGTTCTTATTCATTGATTGCCACGGTACTTCTCAATTCTATCTACAATGAATAGCTGAATGAATCAATTTGCCGTCTATGTAATACGGCATTTTTTTATTTTTTTTTAAAAGTTTCGTAAGTCTTTAACACAATATAATTTGAGCCCCATCTTACATATAGTTTTGAAAATAAAGAGTAATTTAACTACCTGATTTTTAAGAATTTTTAGACACTACCAACAATTCTGGCTAATTTACCCAATTATAGAATATTAAGGTTAGGAGTTCCATTTTAGAAGATCAACCTTATTAAAAGATATGCCCCAGAAGATGGTTCAATGTGCAATTTTTTCCCTTAAAATGTCCCCGCAAGATGGTAGTTCATTTGAGCAAATCAATCTTGAAATTTGCAAGCTTATTTTTTTGAGTCTAAATCGGGGTCGAATCATTCATTAAAGTTTAATGGACTCTGATATCATATTAATATCAAATTTTGCTACATGTACATAAAAATTGTACATAAAAAGTTGCATAATACAATTATGCTACAAGTACATGAAAAAGTTGACATAATTTTTAAAGAACAACACTTGACAATTTTTCATTGGTTTTGAACCCAATAATGGCAGAAAATGCACCACCTATATGGTTTCTGTGAATAATTCCATACACATAATATGATGTGGAGAAAAAAAAATTGGATGAAAAAGTTGATTGTATTTTAAACTGACAAATGGGTAGAATGCCATGTGGCAAGATCCATTAAGATTTGAGGTTCTATCTTAAAAACCAAACTTATTAAAAAGAGTAGTGAAAATCCTTAGAAGTTGGTCTATGTTTAACATATAAAAATCATGTAAATATTTTAAAACCATGCACTATAAATAATTAATATGCATTTTACCCTAATCGGGCAGTTTGTTCTTTCTTCTGGTACATTTTGTAGAATTATGTATGCACTGATGTAAGTCAGTGTGTAAAGTGCTTCACAGTGTACCGGGAAATGGATTCCTTGATGAGAAGAGAATTCAAATTCTCATCAAGAAAGAAGGAAACAGAAACACATTTCTTGAAAAATGGAGGTGCACTACTCGAAGAGCTTATTGCTACTTTCGGTCCTAGATACAAGATTCCTATACGTAATTTCAAAGCTGAAGAGATCATTAAGGCCACAAATGGCTTTGCTGAGAGCCTTGACATAAGCAACTTTGATGGGAGTATGTACACGGGTTTTCTTGACAAACGACCAATTTTAGTAAAGAAGTTTCAAGGCAATGATTCAAGTATTGTGCATCGTATTATTCGTGATGTGGCAATTAATTCACAAATGAGCCACCACAAGAACGTTTTGATGTTGATCGGTTGTTGTTTAGAGTTTGAGTATCCTGCTCTAATCTACAAATTTTGTCAGACTCAACTTCTTTCTGATCTACTTTTTGCATCCGACCGTGCATTACCATGGAAAAATAGATTAAAAATAGCGAATGACATTGCAAATGTAGTTGTCTATCTTCATACTGCATTTTCCACACCTATCATTTTTAGGGATCTAAAACCAAGAAAAGTCATCATAGACGAGCATGGTGCTGCCAAACTGTTCAGCTTCTCCCTTTCTATATCTCTTCCTCCGGGTGAAATGCAAGTTAAAGATATCGTTTGTGGATCAGTTGGGCACCTAGACCCTGTATATGCTTCTTCCGGCGTTGTCACTCAGAAAACAGATGTATTTAGCTTTGGCGTTTTACTGTTAGAACTATTAACAGGACGGAGAACTTTGAGCATGGATGATGAAGATTTCTCACCTCTCTTACATGGTGTAATTAAACACATTGGCAAGGATGAGTTAGATCAAATTGTGGATCCTAAAATTTTAGAAGAGTGCAGAGGAGTTGAAGAAATTCAGCAAATAATAGCTTTTCTATATCTTGCTTTAAGATGTGTTGAACCAGAGGAAGAAGACAGACCATTTATGATTGATGTAGCAAAAGAACTTAGAAAATTTGAGAGGAATCCTCATCAATTATCTCCACAAAAAACAATGGAGAACACCATAGACACTGGCGGACCCGGGGGGTGGTCGCCTGCCCCCCAACTTTTGAGGAATTTTTTTATTTTTTTTATTTTTTATTTTATTTTTTTATTTTATATAAAGTCATATTTGATATCGATTGAAATCTAAATTTTAATCTAAATCAAAGTTAATAATTAATTTTAGTAACATATTTTATGGAATCCATAACTGTTTTAACTTTTTTCAAAATTTACTAAAAATTTGATTTTATCTTCACCAAATAGGGAAAAATCATAATAAATTTGAATATCGATAACATGCTAATTTTAAAAATTCTATTACGATCGTACGCTAATCAAATCTACAAATTATTTATGTCATCCCAAAGCTTATTTCGAGAACTACATTATCTGCCTATCAAATAGTCCAAACAGATATTGAAAATAGTTAAAAATACGTGAAATATGAGTTTTAAATAAAGACGTCTAACTCGCATTTAAAAAAAAATCAATTATTTCATTAACATTTATTATTTTTGTGAATTTCTCAATGTAATTTTCATCATTTTATTAGAAAATCTTATATGGAACATGACGTCAAAAATTTTCGAAATTTTACATAAATTCTCGAATGCAAAATTACATGGGGTATGATTTTTTTTTTTTTTTTTTACGTAAATTCTCGATTATAAAATTTCTTCCAACTTTTTTGCAAGTTCGATTGTGCCCCCTAACTTTAAAATTTTGTGTCCACCCCTGACTATTGAGGTTTATTCCTCGAGGAAATATTCTTGGCTTCAGCAAAATTAGGGATAATATGTCTAGCTCTCATCTCTTCATTTTATTCCAAGTTAGTGGAAATATCGGCCACATGCAATTAACTTTGTTGTCATTAGCATTTGAGCTTGTGAAATCTGCACCAACGATCTATTTTTATTTATTAATACATTTTCAAAATTTCTTGTGACAGAGCTCGTTATGGGTGTTTAGGGGATTGTAAAAATTACAATCTCTCACATTAGTGTGGTACCATCTTTATTGGGATTACAAATACAGTATAGGTGGCATTAATGTGACATTAAATGATAGGTGAAATTAATTAAGTCATTTTATTTCACATTTTATTTAACATATCGTTTACAGTCACATAGACTGTGTTTGAAACCCCCACTGGGGATGAATAACATTACTTTTTTTACAATCCCCTAATGATTGTACACCTAACATTGTTGTAACAAAAATCGACAAAATCTACTATTGCCTTTATCTAGATGAGTAGCTAAGCACAACAATTCTATATATTATGTTTAAAAATGACATATATTTTCACCATAACGATATCTTGGACAAAATTTCAAATTTATTCATTAGTAAATCAAGAAAATAGAGAAGAAGGATATCGTTAAACCTCTGTTGATTCATATATTGGGATAAAAAAAAATATAATAATTTAGCAAATTTAAATAGTTGTTAAATAAATAAGTTATTAGTTAATCGATTGTTAATTTATCAAGCTATTCCTTATTTTCTTAAATATTGTATATGGAGTTTGTTACATGTATATCAAGATTTAAATAATGAATTACATATTGTCACAAAACAATCTATCATTTGACATTTTAAAGCATAATCTATTTTTGCATCCAATCTTTTTCCTCAATATCATATTATATAATCTATTATGTATATTTTATGTACAAGTAGCAAAATCCATTGTAAATTGAATTTAGTTTCACATTTACAAACTAACATTACTATGTATTTATTTAACTAAGTAAAATTCATGAATATACCTATATTTTCCAAAAAAAAATAGATTGTACATTGTTAAATGTACTACATTATTTCATTTTGTGAACATTTAACAAAAAACTTTACTTAGATAAATAAAAGCTATAGTAACACAAACACATGATACCTACAACAATGGCTTCTCATCTCAAATGTGTTTAAAAAAATAATAATAATAATAATAATAATAATCTTCTATATATTATAAGTGGCTATGAAACGGATTCAGACAGAAAATCTTGTTCGATTTTTTCCAGCGTTAACTTTAACTGATTCCGTAAAGTAGCAATTAATCCACCCTTGTGCCCATTTATGTACTGTCTGGTGGAATTCCATTATAAGTGCCAATTATGTAACCGGGCCATTTTTGTCAGTTTGAATTCCATTACTTGATAAATCAGAATTTTGTAGAAAAACAGAGGGATGTTATACACGTTAAGAAAACTTATCAATTACATTCAGTTTGTTGGTGCTAACATTTGAAAAGTAAGTGATACATTCTATTACTTTCAGTGCATTGGTGGTAAGGTTTCAAGGCAGATTGAAAAGTGAGTCTAACTTAATTTTTTTTTTTTATGTTTACTTGTTTTGATTGCTAACAAGTACATTATGGAAAAGTGAAAAGAAATAATTGATTAATTGGAGTTTATACCTCGTACTCATCATATAAATTGTCAAATTTTGGCTGTAAGTGGTAGTCTAGATTCTTTTTCAGTTCTTCTGCTAGGGTCTGCATGGACAGAATTAGTTAGTAGAAATTTAATATTTGAGAGGAGGCATAAAGACTAGGATGTTCTTACTTTGAATATGAACTTGGGATCTACTTTGTGCTCTATTAGATTTTGAAGTTCTCCACAGATATTATAAAGCCTGTGGAAGCAAATAGGTCCTTAATATTAGACCTGAGTGAAGCCAAATCTGACTCAGCAATTAATATATATACAAAGAGGAGCACTGACATTTTGAAGTCTGAGAAATCAGATGTGGTGAAGCAGTGCAGTGGTGCAAAGGTTCGAAGGTACATTAAAAAGGTCAGTCTTACTGCCTTTGTGTGTTTAAATTATGTATGTAGTCTATCTATGCATTACACATGTTTGTTCATATTTCTAAGAAATGAAGCGACTAATATCATAAAACTTAGAAATCCATAGAAGTTATTAAAAGTTCCTGGAGATGCCGTTGAGTACACTTGTCTTTGCCATATGTTCTATTCAAATCAACCTCCGGTAGAGCAACCACCGTGTAAGCAATTTTAGGTTAAAGTCGCTTTCAGAAAGAAGGTCTGGGAAACTCATCCCGATCGATTTCCAAATTATGAAAAAGCCCAGGCCGAGTCTAAATTCAAGTTGGTAAGTGATGACTCTGCACATTAAAAAAGAATGCTTGTATAAGATATTCTTCTTCGACTTTATCTCCAATAGAGATTTTGGGATTTTTGAATCCTTGAGCTATTGTTGCTTTGGTTCGATGTAATAGTTTAACGCAGATTTCCGAAGCTTACACTTTCCTCCTTAACTCTGGTAATCCTCTCATCTTCATAGATTTTTTTTAAGGTATCTATTGGTCATTAGTTTTTTAGTTCGATACAGAAAATTTTGAAGCAGCTACAATTTTTAACTTAACTCTTCAAATTTCAACATATTCTGGGCCAGTAATGTTTCAATAACTCGGAATTATGGAATGTGCAAAAAAAAATAGAGAAAGAAAATTCAGGAATATATAACTATATAGAGTGAATCAAATTTTGAAAGTATAACATGCTTTACATCAAGATGAGTCTAGATTTTGGATGAAACGTACTCACCAGATTCTGAATCCACTTAATTAACTGTATCTTAATAATGCCAAAGCAAAACAGATTGCTATTGTGACCTTTTTCAACTCTTAAAACTCTCTCATGTATTATAAGTTGATATTATTATTAGCTTGTGGAAAGATTAAGATCTGTGAAATTTATTTGTTGCTCATTGGAGTGCTTTCCAGTCTCTTAATTTTTAATAGATAAAAGGGTCGGAATGGGATTCTGGTTGTCAACGTTCTCATTGCTTTGATGGTTTTGCAACTCCCTCAGTGGATGATTCTTTACGTGTTCTTAAAATTGCTTTGACATTTAACTTCAAAACATAACTATATCAATTTTCTGTTAAATTGGAATTTTATAGTAACATTGTAGATATATTCTCTGAATTTGATCTCCTAAAAAACATGGCAAAGTTGTCATATTGCGCGTTTGGATGCCATTTTTTCTTCATCTAGCTGCTTATAAATATTCATTTTTATTAACCATTTCGATTTTTTAAAGTAATTTTGCGAAAATTAAATTTTGTAAAAAAAAAAAGGAAGATTAAGAAGTAGGAAAAGTTACGAATCCATGCTTTTTAGCCTCAGGTGTTTTTCCTTCAGCCTCATTGGGAATGGATTCTCAACCAATGAATTATGAGTACACGGATCGATGAAGTTGCGTAGGAAATTTGATGTCCCTCCTAAGAATTAACAATAAAAAACTAAAAAAAAACATGACATCCAAATTAAAAATTAGTAGAGAAATATTTTTAAACAATTAGTAGAGAAATAATTGATGGTTGCTTGGAATAGGGAATTAAGTTTGACAAATAGTTACTAAAACATTTTTTGTATGTCGAATTGAAATATGTTTTTGTTAGTTTCCAATTTCATAGTNCTTTTTTTTAATGTCAAATTTAAATATGGTTTTGTTAGTTTCCAATTTTATTGTATTTTATCATTTGATTATTTATTTAATTGAGCGTATGAAATAACTGTGACTTATTTATTTCATCTTTGCTTGTGTTGAACAGTATCCAATATTTGAACCAATCATTTCCTTCATTAATATAATGAGTAGTGGTAAGATTCTGCAAATAATTTTTAAAAAAAATTAAAAACAAAAAATATAAAGTTATGTGAAATTTAAGTTTGTAAACTATTTTTTGAAGATCATAGAAAACAACCTGCAAATAGAATCTTGTATAGAGATTTATCAGAAGAGAAAAAGGAAGAGATCCTTAGAAAACAAAGAGAAAGATATGCTAAACAAAAAGCATCCAAAAGGAACTCGATTCGTACAAATGATTTCGATACATCCGTTGGTCATCAAACGACTACGTCGATTGCTCGATATTCAAACAATGATGTCCAATATACATACAACATTCAAGACTTTAGTCTTGTTCAAAGAGTATCAAAGAGACAGCGGAATGCTGGTATTCATATTGATATCGTTGAAGAGGATTCGTCTCGTAAAGTATGTGTTCTTCCTGGTGTTGAACTTTGTGTCATTAATTCAGAGACAAATTCATCCATAAACAATGTCTCCGAATCTTCTAATCAACTATTTATCCAGCAGGTTCTCCTTTAATCATTTTTTGATATTTCTTATTCAACTATCATTCTATTCTTTTCCTATGAGATCTTGGAATATATTATACAAATAGGATCCATATGTCGTTCGAGAGGAGACGAGCTACGATACAAATATGCCGACACCTTGTAGGGGTAAGAAACAAATGTAAAATTAGTTGGTTCTTTGAATTTAGTCATCAAATCTTGCTACTATACCAGTAATGTCCTTACTCAGATAATTCAAACAATATGACGAGCTTGCATCTGTTGTGTTATTTTCATTTTTCAACCAAATAGGTAAGTTGCATCACGTTTCTATCAGATTTAGACAATTGATGAAGGCAGTGCCATCTGAAGCATATTTTCTGCCATTAGTACCCAGTTGCATATATTGTAAAGTAAAGTGATTCCACCATGAAACAACTGACTTCTGCTGTGCTGATGGAACAATTTCTTTAGCCACAAATGATGTTCCTGATTAGCTTTATGCGTTGTTCACCTGCAACACAGATTAATCTACACATTTTAGGACATATAATCGAACTTATAATAACAAGTTGCTTTTAACTCCTTTGGAGTGAAATTTGATAAAGGTCTTTGCAGGAGAAATAGAAGAATCTATACTTTCAGAACTCAGGGACAGATCTATCACTATATCAATGATTTGATTCTGGTCGTTCTTCTTATCTCCAGTTGCATTTCTATGATACAGAATATGAATTAGAAAATCACATTTCTGATTCAAGCAGAATGGATCCATCAATTGTAACTCAATTAATCGATATTCTTCGCATCAATCCATATTCTATTTTTTTTGCTCTCTTGGTGATTTTCCAAATTTGAAAAATAGAATAATTTATATAAGATCAGATGCTGGCCTAGATCAATATGTATTCAATGCCCCCACATCTTCACAAGTTGCAGCAATATGGGTAGAAAATGATGGCGAAGATCAACTAAGAGGACGTGACATTTTTGTCTTTAACCATTCAGGTGGAAGTCATATAGTTCAGTACTATTTTGGGTGTGATGATCCATTGCAATATCCGTTGTTATTTCCATGTGACGATGTTGGTTGGCATCAAGGGATTGAAAGGATCAATAGAGGAAGCAGATTTACATATAATGAAACAAACCGATCAATAAATCCTCAACAATCAATGACCATAGAAGAATTAATTGCAAGAGAACAACAAGGTTAGATTGCAGTATTAATATTCAAAAAATTCATTTAGTATGTACGTCCAACTCAGTAATGTTTCATTCTCATTTAACTTTTGTAGCATTAAACAGAAGAATGAAGAACCCAGTTGTTTCATGTCGTGAATATTATTGCTACAAATTGCAAATCAAAGAAAATGTCAAATCAATTCTGCTACTTTCTGGACGACTATTGCAACAATTTGTAGTAGATATGTATGTTAAGATCGAGACGTCAAGATTGGATTATTATAGGAATAAGCAACAACATATTCGATCAGAGTTATATCAAGGTATTGTTGATACAATTACGCTTGGGGAAAGAAACGCTTCTAATATTGGAAAACGGATTATACTGCTTTCATCATTTATTGGAGGCCTAAGAGACATGAGAAAAAGATATATGGAAGCAATGACTTTAGTTCAGCGCTATGTCAAACCGGACATTTTCTTAACAATTATGTGCAATCCAAACTGGAAAGAAATTACAAATGAACTAAATCTGCATGAGGAGATTCAGAATCAACCTAATTTGGTTGCTCGAGTCTTTCGTGCAAATTATAAGAATTAAAGGATCAATTATTTAAGAGGAAATTTTTTTGTAAAATCTTAGCATATGTCTACGTTATCGAGCATCGAAAGAGAGGTCTTCCACATGCGCATTTTTTAATTATCTTATAGAAGGATTGGAAGCTCTATGCGCCTGAATCTTTTGATGAGATCGTATCAGCAGAGATACCTGATAAAAATACAAACTTGCACTTGCATAACACTGTTGTAAAGCATATGATGCATGGACCATGTAGAGTCATCAACCCATCAAATGTTTGCATGAAAAAAAATGGTTGTTGCAAAAGTAATTATCCAAAGAACTACGCATCTGCTATAACTGTTGGAAATGATTGCTTCCCAATATATAGGCATTCAAACAATGGAACAGCTGTCAAAGTCAAAGGGAAAAATTTAGATCATCGTTGGGTTGTTCTATATAATCTATATCTGCTTGTGATATTTGACTGTCACATTAATGTAGAGATTTGTTCTATGATAAAAGCAGTCAAATATCTTTATAAATACATTTATAAAGGACATGATCGTGTTGCTTTCAACTTGATTTTTGAACAACGTAATCAACAAGTTGATGAGATCCAACAATTCCAATCGGCCCGATGGATTGCTCCCCCTGAAGCTATGTAGAGGATATATGGCTTTACTAATAATGAAATGTACCCAGCAGTGTATAGTTTACATTTACATCTGGAGGATCAACACTCAGTGACTTTTCGAGCAAATGACGATCTAATCAATGTTGTTAACTTAGATCGAGAAAATCGATGTTAACAGAGTTCTTTGCATTAAATCGAGTAGACGAAAACGCGAAAACATTATTGTATAAAGAATTTCCAGAATATTTGTTTGGAACCAACAAAACAAGTGTTGGACTCCTCGAAAAAAAAAACAGTTATAGGCCGTATTATTACAGCAAATCTATTTGAAGGCGAGAGGTATTATCTGCAGATATTACTAAACTATGTAAGAGGACATTTGTCATTTGAAAATCTAAGGACAGTTGATGGTGTTGTGGGCCCAACATTTCGCGAGGCAGCAACAATGCATGGGTTGCTACGGAGAGACAGTAGCCTAGAAGATTGTTTAAACGAAGCATGTCTGTATCAGATGCCATCGACTCTGAGATGATTATTTGCAACAATATTGGTTTATTGTAATCCAACCAATCCGAGGGAGCTTTGGGAACGTTTAGAGCAAGAGATGTCATTTGATTTCAAATCAACAGAAGATTCTATATCAAATGTAAGAACCCAAGTATTGAGGTTAATCTCTTTTACAATTGAATCAATGGGGAAAGACATTAATTCCTACCATCTCCTTGATGACGACATTTGCTTCGATGAAGATGAATATAAATCTAGAGAAATCGATGACGAATTGGTTGTTGAAATTTCAGAAGAGGATATTGCCGCATCACAATCTCTTAATAGTGAACAACATGCCTATAATGCAGTATTGGAAAAAGTATTCACAAACCAAAATGCTTCATTTTTTGTAGATGGCCCAGGCGAGACAGGGAAAACATTCCTGTACAATGCACTTTTTCAACAGTACGATCGAGAAAATTAGTAGCACTTGCAACTACTTCATCATGTGTTGCTGCATCTATTCTTTCGGGAGGCCGAACGGTACACTCACGCTTTAAGCTTCCACTTGTACTGACGAAAGAAGCACGTCATGTGTCAGCAAACAAAGTGCAATGGCAAACCTACTACGTGCAGCAAAATTAATAATTTGGGATGAGGCTCCAATGACGAGAAAACAACACATAGAAGCATTAGACAAAATGCTACGAGACATCAATGATTCAGATGTAACATTCGATGGGAAGGTTGTTGCTTTCGATGGAGATTTTAGACAGGTTTTACCCGTCGTTCCTAAAGGAACAAGACAACAATGGGTAAATTATAGTTTAGTTTATTCGTATTTGTGGCCTACATCGACCAAGTTCCAATTAAAAGAAAATATGCGAGCAAAACTGAATCCAATCCTTTTAGATTATGTGTTAGAAATAGGGAACGGAATGCCGCCAAACACAGTCGATAAAACCATAAAAATTCCAAATAGAATGCTTGTTCCCTATGATAATGACAGCACTTCTTTAGATCATTTGATAAAAGATGTTTTCCATAATATTCATGAATATTCAAAAAATATTTCATCTATGATGAACCGGGCCATATTAACACTGAAGAACGGTTATGTCGACGAAATAAATGCATTGTTGATTCATAGGTTCCCAGGTGAAATTCATCGATATTACAATTTCGATGAGACAATAGATGCATCTGAACGATCAGTTATGGAAGATTTCTTACATACTCTAACCCCAAACGGACTTCCGCCACATGAATTATTACTCAAGAAAGACTGTCCCATCATTCTGCTTAGAAATATTAATCCTTCAGAAGGCTTATGCAATGAAACCCATTTGATTTGTCGGGTTTTTGATCGAAATGTAATAGATGCAGAAATTGCAGTTGGTCACCATATCGAAAAAAGAGTGTTCATCCAAGGATACCATTCTTACCAAATGTCGATGAAAACAGTGGTTTTCCATTCAAATGAACTCAGTTCCCTATAAGATTAAGTTCCGCAATGACTATAAATAAGTCACAAGGGCAGACATTGGATTATGTTGGGATTTATCTACCTCAACCAGTTTTTTCACATGGTCAATTATATGTGGCTTTATCGAGAGCAAAGACAGCATCTGCAGTGAGGATCCTAATATGACCAGTGTCCACTGAACAGTGTGAAAAGAACTGCACAAAAAAAATTATGTTCACAGAATTACTTACATTATCATGTTTCAATTAATGTTATTCAGGTAACTATATTTAATTGTATAGTTTTGATTTATTGTGTATTTTAATATTTTCCTCTATATGTCTAATATTCGGTCATTTAATCAAATGCCTTTGTCAATTGTTTTTGTAGTTTATGAATTTAAGTTCAGATCTGTTACACTTATACATCTAATATTTCTGTATCTGAAAAGGGAAAACATGTGGACGATGCACACGTCAATAAAGGATATCATTCCGAATACAAAAAACTGGAAGATTAAGATGATCGTTGCGGAGAAGTCACCTAATCGAATAAGCCAACGCATAACAGTGAAGTATCAAAATTTGACATTAACTGATCAAGAGGTATGATATTTGTTAGCGTATATTATGTTTCCAGTTATCAATATCCTTTGAAATTAGAGGTTCTTAAATTATATCGTATTATATAAAAACATTAATTACGTTATGTTTATTTATTTCTCTTTTTACAACATATTTGTTTTTAAAAAAATTTGTTGTAGTTAAAGAATAAACATCATTTTATATAATACACTATTAATCACAATTACTTTTATTGGTGGTACAGGGAAATCAAGTGCAGGCAGTAATGTTTGGCACTGATATTGACCCCCAGGACGACGCTTTAAAAATTTTACACTCGTATTATATCATCAATGCATATGTCAAACCAGTGGATCCGAAGTACAAAATTGGAGAATATAAATATCAATGAACTCTGAACTCAAAAACAATAATAGAAGATGTTCCACAGAACGAAGAGCAAATAGATGCACCAAAATATGAGATCGTCCCATTCAAGAACTTAGAGACTTATAGAGGATCAATTGGAGGAATAGGTAGTTTGATTTAAATTTTATTACAAATTAATTTTCAATAAATTAACATTTCATATTTAAATTTTTAGGTATTTTAGCTGTTGCAATCAAAATGAAGCCAACTAAAGAGGTAACGACGACATTTTGACCAACAACAATCCAAGAGATATATGTTATCGACGAAAGGTAAAAAATTCTTATAACTTATCATTTCTTTTAAATTTGAATTCCAATATTAATTTACGAATATTTTATTAATACTTTTAATAATTTTCATTTTGTAGCTTGAACCCCATATGTTTGACTATGTGGGGTCGATTCGTCTAGGACGAATGTCAGAAAATATCAAATATTATTGAATATAAGTCAATAATACTTGGAACAAAAATATCTCTTGGATCATATAACGGTATTTTTAATAATAAAAAAGGTTATATATTTTTCCATACTGTATATACTTGCACTAATATTGATCTCAATTTTAACAAAGGATTGTCTCTCTCATCACGTTCATCAAGTGCCTTTATAATCAATCATCTTCTTTCGGAGGCAGCTGCAATGAAGCATTGGTAATTCTCGTCAATTAAACATTATATATTAATGCATTAATATTAGACTTAATTATGTCATTCATATAATTTACCAATATATTTCATTTCCATACACTATTCTTCTTTTCTGAATTTTCAGGGCGGATAATAATGATTCGATAATTAAAAATATCATTGCAAGATCCTTGACATACCCATCTGCACCACTTTCGTCTATTGGTATTCGAAAAATTGTGAAGAATTGCGATATTTACAATTTAACAACATTCAAATTAAAATTATTATATTCAACGCATTTAAAGTGCTAAAGCATATGTTGAACTGGACGATAATACTGGAAAGCTAGCTGCTACTATGTTTGGTGAAGTAGCAGAACAGGCACTTTGTTGTTCAGCAGTTGAATTGATGGAACATGCTGGAAAGGTATCTCTTAAATTTTTCTTTTCGATACTTGGCTTTCATTATAATGAGTTATTTAAAATATAATTGCGTTTTATATTAATTATGTAAACATATTCAAAATTTGTTTTGTAGGAAAATCAACCATATGTTAAAAGCGTCGCAGAAAAATTAACCAAACAAATTTGGATGATTCAACTTTTGGTAGATCCAGAGAAGCTGCAAAAGAAAGAATATAGGCATTTCAATGCACTCTCTATTGAAGCAGTGCAAGATGAGAAAATTGTTGGATCGTCATCTTTGAATCAAAATTATATCAAACACCTTTTATAAAACTATGACTTATGTTTATTTAGAGGACCATTCTATAGATTTTATTAATGCTCTTTTCTAAATATATCACAACGTGTAATTCTTTATAAATTACACAAACATTACATCATCAGTTCTTTAATTACCCAAAACGATTACATCTTCATTAATAAGAAATTTATTCTTCACCAACTAAATTAAATATGAATTAAGCAAACGTGCATTGCATGTTGCTTACACATAGTAATAATAATAATAAACAATGATGGATGAAATGATTGAGTCATATTCTAGGAAGGTCTCATAATCGAAAATAAGCACTACGTATCAGGAAATTATTAATTTGTATATTACATGGGATCTATATAAATTTTTATAATGTATTAGCTTACAAATTTAATGAACTATTAATTTAAGACGTTATCTCCAAATCGAGACCATGCCAAAATATTATTTAATCAAGGTTATTAATTTATCAGGATATTAAATTATTGAGGTATTTACCTCTTTTGACAAGAGAACACGACACACACCCTTCAAGATTTTCAATAGACCGTGTAATCATTTTTTTCTGTCACCCTACAAGGAATAATTTTGAAATGTGTTGTATGTAGAGTATCCATTGATTTCCTTTGGGTTTTCTTCGGAGTTTAGCTTTCATGTTGTTGCTCTCTTTTTTGAGTTTTCAGTCTGTTCATGTAACTCTTTTGAATACTTTGTTTTTGCCTGGTTATCTATTCATGAAGTACTTCTCTACGACTCTACCATCTCTCTTTATTCTATTCTCTTCGAGGTGGTGTTTTTTGATGTAGGATTCTAGGTCTAGCAATAGTTATCCTAAGTGGTAACCCTAAACCTAATAACAACTCCATACAATGACCTCTAATGTGAAAAAGTAAACGACTATCCTACAAGATAGCCTAAACAGCAATAATAAAAAGAAATAACATGATATTGAGCATACTAATCTGTCGTCCGTAAATTAATGAGCTTTGTTCGCCCTAAAACTTTCAAAAATTACAGCAACCAAAAAATGACACTCAACAATCGAACACTCAAAGGACAAAACTTTCCAAATTTCAGTGAAATGCACGAAACACAAAAGTAACACCATCAGCAAGTCCGAAATACTACTGGAACAAACTACCTTCAAGGACCTATACCAAAAACACTCCACATACCGTCATTGTCATTGCGTTGGGCCTCACTCGTTGTCGCCTCCCCTATGCCACGTGTTGACCAGGCAGCTCCGCCTCGTCTTTTGGAGTCAAAAAATGGTGTCTAGTTTCGTTGAAAATTGATTTGGAGGTTCAAGTGTGTTAATTTCAATAGTTTTCACAATTTTTTTTTTTTTTTTTGCTGTTTTCGTACACCCTATGCTCTAATACCAATTTGTGATGGAAGTACTCACCAAGATCTTCAATTAATGTACAAATAATAGGCTCAATTTCTCAAATCAATATCAACACCAACAATCAATTGCTCAACCCACAAATCATATACTAAGGTTGCACAAATATTTGTATAACCTACTAAGGACATTATCTCACAAAAAGAATGATAGGGTCGTCTTTTTTTTTTTTTTTTTTTTCCAATTCCTAAGTGGCGGAATTTTTTTATTCCTCTCTTTCGTTTTCTCTAGGCGCGCTTAATTAAATTTTTTTTTTCTTTTATTCAAATTTAGCTTATTATACTTTTTTTTTTATTTTTAAATAAACTTTTCGTTTGACTTTAATTTCAAGTTTTTAAAAGATTTTATTTGTATAAAAGTTAAAAATGATTTTATCTAAATAGTTAAATAAGATTTAAATTATGATGCTACCTACGTTGTGTAATTATGATCTTAAAACTCGTTATTTTGTTGCAAACTCAAAAGCCATGTATGAAGTTCCTATAAATATATTAAATATGACTTGTCTAATTGAAAATTGAAATTATGAAAAATGTTCTAATTTTTACATTTCAAAAACTTGAAAATTGTATAATTGACTAATTGTACGAATCATTGAATAAATATAGTATTCTATAAATTTAGATATTTGATATATATTGTTTCAATTATTAAATAATTTTTAAAATGATTAAAAATTTGAAATAATATTAGAAATAAGAAAACATTTTTTACGTCTAAATCTCGCTTAAGTTCGGCCATCCATTTAGTGAATGGGTTGTGACCAACTATTAATTAAAGTAAAATTCACGCTCACGTGCCCTCCGGAGCACATCCGAGTTAGTGGAACAATTGCATTTGTGGGCTTGCAACCCCAGAGTGGAGAGTTCGAATCCTGAAGGCAGCAATCTTGGAAGGGGGATTTATTACGAATGTAAGATATACTAGAAGGAGTGAGGAGAGCTCTCTTGGGGCCAGGAGTATAAGCAGTGCAAGAACCTGGGAGTCAACAAGGGCATAACCCGTGGTTTACCTCCTTGAGTCGCTGAGGGCCGGGTGGCTAGAGGATCAGAATTTAGTTTGGCTAAGTTGAGATACCTGGTTATAAAAAAAAAAATAATAAAATAAAATTACGCTCACATCAGTTTTTTAACTTTTTAATTCTAAGAATCTCCCATCCCACCTCCACTCTTTCAAAAATCTGTGACTTATCTCTTGTTCCATTGTCTCTTTGTCTCACTGAAAATCAACCACTGTGTGCAGTGGCGCTCATCACAGCGACGATGAGCGCCGCGCACAGAGAGAAAACTCTAACAAAATAAAAATTCGAAGAAAGTAAAAAGTCCAAAAAAAAAAATATTTCTAAAAAATTAAAAATACTTCAAGCTTTTATCGGTTATTTAAATAAAAATTCTAAAATACATATTTAAATGAACACATAAAAAAGCTCATTCAGATTCATTAATTTTTGTTTTTTTAATTTCTTATGCTCCGCCAACTTAGGACGTGTTTGGTCGTGCATAAAATTCAATTAAAATTGAAAATATAACCGTTATTGAATCTCACTCGTCTAATAAAAGTCAACAATAACGACCAATTTTTCAATTTTAATATGATTTTAATCTCTACCGAACACGCCCTTAATTTATTAGTTGTTTTTGTTTTACTTTTGTGGTGGAAAAAAATATTGCACGATTCATCAACTTTAACACACACACACACACATCACTTGAATTACTGAATAATCAAACATCAGAATAAAATGTCATAAAACAATTTGTTACAAAAAAATAAGTCGATACCAGAATTGATCTGATACCGTTTGTTAGGATTGATACCGCTTGTTGTGACACCAATCACCGGATTGAGATGTTGAAGTTATATGGCAAAGAAATAAAGTATGTGATCAAGAACAAAAGAATAAAAGAAGACAAGAATATGGCAGAGGAATTAGGAGATTTTATTGCACCACAAGAAATAATGGAGAAGA
>CAIGRF010169973.1:10201-27176 GCA_903798235.1 Fraxinus ornus
CACCACATTTTCTCTGTCTCTCGCTCTCCTCTTTCTTCATCCGTTCCCTCCACTCAATTCCTCCACAGCCACCTCCCAGAACCACCATTTGCAAAACCTACTACGCAGTACCCAAAAACCTTCTGAAGCTCATATGGTACTGTTTTTCCACACCCACATGGTGTGAAGCAGAAGCAGATTGAGGAACCCATTTATCTGAACAGAACAAAGATTACTTATGTTTAGAAGCAACAATGTTACGGCCCGGATATTTGAGCGTCAGATGTCCAACCCTGCTCCTGGCGCCAGTGTACATTTTCTTCTTTTCTATCAAATTTGATTACTTTTTGCTATTTGTGGATTTGTATGTAAATATAAGGCGGGTGCTTGATCAAGATCCCCTTATTCGATGAGTACTGATGCTGTCTCTGGAAGCATGGAGTTAGACTTTGAAATTAATTTAGAAATCAATGCTTCTCTATTTCACACTGCCAAACATAGAGGAAATGAGCAAAAGAGAATTGATTTTTTTTTTTTTTTTTTCAGTTTTTAAAATTCTAATTACTAGCTTTGCTTGAGCTGAGATATATAAGAAAAGAGGTATCCTACTAGTGTATAGGAAATCTGGGTTTCTATTTTGGTGAAACCAATTTAAGAGCACTTCTTTAAAGTCCTGATAGGGAGCCAATATAGAAAGCAATTTTATTTTAATAAATGAATAAGTATTAAATTGTTTTTACCACACAAAATAGATTGGAATTTGAGGCCATTCCCTTCACCGTATATAGATAAGTAAAATTGAGCGCACAATTTAGTTTAAGCTATTGTGCTCAAGATCAGGTGAGACGATAAAGTTGGCTATATTTGTGATCAATTATATTCTATTTTTATGAATTCAAAATAAATCCTAATAGCTTAGTCTGGGTTGGGCACCATCATGCTCTTCATCAAACTTTGGCTTTCTTTTTCCTGGTTCATTCATACATGTACTCAAGATTGAAGATTCTGCCGGGATCCTGTTAATTTTTAGTAAGTCATTCCTTAATTCTGACAGGTTCATCGTGCCAGGCAATTTTATGAGAACATAGTCCCAAGTCATACAATATATGACATCGAATGCCCAGACCTTTTATTTCGTAAGTTCACAGACGATGGACAGTATCTTGTAACTTTCAGCAGAAATCATCAGGATCTCATTGTTTATAGACCAACATGGTTGTCATTTTCGTGCGAAGTAGAAGATTGTTATGCTCATGACCTTCCAAATAAAGCCAACAAATTTGAGAGTTTCTTCACCCAATTATACAGTGTTACTCTTGCTTCCACTGGTGAACTTATATGCAAAGATTTCTTCCTTTATATGGAAGGCAAACAGTTTGGAATTTTTGCAACTTCAACTGCACAAATACATGATTCACCTGCTGTTGGAGGTGCAATTCAAGGAGTCCCATCAATTGAGAAGATAACTTTTCACCTCTTGAGGTGTGTATTATCTCTTTTCACTTTAGATTTTCACAACACTGATATTGACTAAGTTTGTCATTGTTATGGTTTGATCTGAATTACTTAGACTGGAAGATGGAGTTATACTTGATGAGAGGGTTTTTTTCAATGATTATGTTAATTTGGCACATAGCATGGGTGTCTTCTTGTACGACGATTTATTGGCCATAGTTTCTCTTCGTTATCAAAGAATACACATTCTCCAGATTAGGGACTCTGGCAACCTTGTTGATGTGAGGGCAATTGGGAAATTTTGCCGTGAAGATGATGAACTTTTCCTCAACTCTAGTGTGCAGGCAAGTGTTCGATGGAACTATTCTTAATTTATATGGGTGTTCTGTTATTCCTACTCAACTGCATGCGGAACACTTCATAGGGAAAGGAAAACAGTCGCTGTTTTTTTTGCTCAATCAGTTAAAATAATCACATTTAATATTTTGGCTCGATCTGATATTTTTGCCTGAGAGACATTTAGAACAAAAAAATCAATTGGCCACAATAATTCAAGTTGGATTGGCTGAAAAATATATCATCCTTGAAGAAATATTATTTTTCTGACAAGATTATGTTGATTTTGCAATATCCTTAAAACCCAAATAGCAGATTTTTGATTTTAAAGTGAACAATCAGATTCATTGTTTGTTTCAATATTTTTCAAAATATCTGATTCAAGTAACATATAATCGGCGATACTTCTGATTTGCTGCAGCACTCATTTTGTGCGAATTACATATCACTAAATGAAAAATACTGCTTCTTGAAAGAGTGGGATGCATGTCCTGTGGGTGAACGTTTAAAAGGCATCGCAAGGAAGAAATTAACTTTGATCTCTACTTGGAAACCTTTGATCTCTTTATTAAAATAGATGTTTAGTTAGTTCCATCACCGTGCTCTCTTGCTAAGAGTTTGTTTAAATGTAAGTCCAATCCAATTTTGATTGATTGCAATGCACGGCCACTGATAAAAGTAAATTGCTCCAGGTGTCTACAAATCATATTGAGAATGGTTCACAACATACCGAAGATATTCCTGAAACACCTTTTTTGAGTGGTTTAAAGCAGCGGTTGCTTTCATTCATATTTCGGGGAATATGGAATGAAGAAGATGATCCAAACCTGGTGAGTCATATCACGATAATGATATAGTGAAGACTTTGATCTCTTTGATATTTCCTTATTTACTCATTGACAATAAAATATTGTGCATTGTACATCTATGATAACTTCCCATTTGAATAGGCACAGATTATCTTAGATAACTAAATGTCTCTACATATACCATTTATGTAACTCAAGGAAATTGAATGATTATAATACGTCTTTTGAGGTATTAGAAATTTAGAAAAATCTGCCAACTTCTATAGAATACTTATTTCGTTAGGTGCTCCATTATGGATGGATCTGCTATAAATTTATAGTGCAATTGCTCTCACTATCTCCCTCATTTTTCTTCTTATTTGCCTACATCATCCATATGTTTAATTTATTTTTCTGCCTCTTTTGTGATGTTATTACTATAATTGCACCTCTCAATAAAATTGACGCTCAGAGTAAGATTAGGATTGTACTTAAAAAGCTAAGGCAAGCGTACATGATGCTATTAATTGTTGCACTGATGACTGGGTTATCATGCAGAAATTTTTCGAAGATGATCTAGCATATTAAAAGATGAATAACAATCCAAATATTTAGGAAGTAGAGCCTTGTGACAACCTGGGTTGGAAAATGATCTATTCCCTAACCTATTAAGTCCTTATAGGCTTACAGATGCTTTAAAGCTGACTTGCATTTTACATCATGTAGAATTCTACTAATGAGGCAGGGACAGGAATTTTTTGTTGAATCAAAATGGTTTTATTAAAAGAACAAAATTTGGGAAGATCTTGTAGACAAGTTGTATAAAGAGATTAAGAGGATAGTAAGCTATCAAAAAGACCCATCCATTCAGGGATAGTTTGGGATATATGATGCACAAACTACTACTAGGGAAATGTGACCATGTCCGCCACGTACCAAGTCGTGTCAAACACTGACACTCCTCGAAACACTCTTAGGACATGTTTTACACCTACTTTATCATTTTTCTTTCTCTGAAACTAGTAATTTATAGTTTAACTCAAAGTTATTTATTATAATAAATAGATAGTCGTCTGATTTAAAAGATCTCACCAATATAATTCAAAGAAAAAGTATTGATTTTATTAAGGTATATAAATATAGATAATATATAAATGTACAATTTCAAATAATTTAAGCTGGCGTGTCCCCAATGTGTTGGTGTTCCACTTTTTTTTTTTAAAAAAATCACATGTTGGCGTGTCCATATCCACGTTCTTGTCTGTTTCGCTTGTCCACAGCCATATCCATGCTGTGCTTCTTAGGTTTGGATACTCCAAAAAAACAAAAATAAGAAGCATCAGATTCTCCTGAAGGATTTCCAACCCCACCAAAGCACTCATGTTTTTTTCACTCCACAAAGCGAACATCAAGTGCAGTGGTCATTCCATGCCTTTCTGACAACCATCCTTCACCCTTTCCATTTCTAGCCTCTCAAACAATTCACTGTCGTAGTAGACATGGCCATTACACACACAAAAAAAATAAAAAATTAAATGACCATGAATCATAGACATGTCAAAATGCAGCGTAACATGATTGCCTGTTTTCTGAAAATTATAATTTCCCATATTGAATCCTTTGCATAATGTTACTTTTCTGTTGAACCAGAGAATGCAATGCCTGAAGAAGAAGTTTTATTTCCATTTCCAAGATTATGTTGATTTGATCATCTGGAAGGTAGAGGTCTAACTTATTGAATTCTTAAAGAATATGATGCCTCTCTAGAAATCAGAATATAGGGTTACGTTTTTTCATCTTAAAACTCTTTTGCATTTTGTACTTCCCTAAACCAACATAACTTTTTGACCAATGGTTTATAATTATGCATAGGTGCAATTCTTGGACCGACATCACCTGTTGATCAAGTTTGGCAGTGTTGATGGTGTGGTAGGTTTCTTACCTTCTCAATAATTCTTGGACCAACTTCTCTTATTTATCTCTATGTAAGTTTGTGGCATTTGAGAGTGGGTACTTACTTTTTTAATTTGTTAATTAATCTTAAATAGCTGTAGGA
The DNA here is from genome assembly GCA_903798235.1 of Fraxinus ornus. Classification (NCBI taxonomy): domain Eukaryota; kingdom Viridiplantae; phylum Streptophyta; class Magnoliopsida; order Lamiales; family Oleaceae; genus Fraxinus; species Fraxinus ornus. The sequence goes on from CAIGRF010169973.1 coordinate 14,816, forward strand.
GATGTAAAGACCATGAAGACCTAGCATTATTAATGTTTAGGTTTTGGCTACAACTCAAATTTATCATGCTTATCCATTTGAGGCAATAGTTATTTTAACTAATCATTTAATGGAAGGCATAACACAATTCGAACTGTTTCAAAGATGCAAATAACAACTACATTAGAAGGATCTATGTTTTAGAAGTGAGGGATACTATACAGAAGAAAGATGAGAAAAGCATATGATGCGGATTGAACCCCTATTGAAGTTGGTAAGTGTCTAGGTGAGGTGGGTAATTTTATTATTAACAGGCATAATATGCATTTGTTTGTGCAAAATTATTAGGAACTTTTTAGGAGGAATGGTAGTGGGTTACATGAAATTTGTGGATAATAAATGGGTAATAGTTATGAATGTATGGTTGAAATTAATGTTTGACTTCGATTGGATAGAAAAATGAAATTTTTCAAAGACAAAATGATTCTCTTTGGTACAAACAAAGATATTAAGATGGGTGTGACCATATTAAAAACTATTAGTGAGCAATGGAAATATATGTTCACAAATAGAGGTGACAGCAATTTAGAATAAATTAGGAGGGGGGTGACTTGAAATGGTGGGGCACATTTACTAGAGACTTCAAACATCGCTCACAAGAGTGATGTGACCTAATAGAAAACTTTAAAACGTGGCTTGACATGGTTGCAAAAGATTTAGAGCCTGTCTGGCATTGATTTTCAGCATTCCATAATTGATTTTGGAGCCGTTTATGTTGACTTTTTCTCACAAATATTTTGGCCAGTTCTGTGATAATACTACCGTTGAAGCCCTCAACGGTCAAAAAATGAATCTTCATCCAAAATTTCAGCTATGCCAGACAAGTCCTTAATTTGATTTCATTGCACTTTGTTAGATGTAATCCTGGAACGAACAAAATGCTTAAAATAATTTATTAACCAACCTCAAGTTTATTGGGAATAAGACTTAGCTTAGCTTCATGTTGTAAATTTGTAATTAGTTTATAACTCACACATCACACATTATAATTGTGTATTTACTTGCCAATTGAATTACTCTTATCTAGAATATCATTTCTTCCTCGTATTCATTGAATAGAACCCAAACCATTGAATTAGTATATTTTTTGTCTTTGCAGCTTATTATGAGTTGCTATTTATGAAACACTGTCCTTATTTGTTTAAGAAATACTCATATCTTCATTTTCATTTTTCCCTTTTACGCTTCTTTGATATACCTTTGACACTTGTTTCCTCAGTTTCTAATGTTCATTAAAGCTTCACTAAACGTCTCATGTGAGGCCAATCTAGTAGATTGAGGATTCTTGTTACTGTGGATATGACTGAATAATGTGGATTAGGCACAACTTCTTTTTTTTTTTTCCTGTCCGTTCTAACACAAGCCTTCTGATAATGCAGTTGTCTAATTTCTTTGATAACATATCTTGAATCAGCTCCCAAAGTTCTATTTATTTCTTTCATCTGACTGGAATTTTTTGTTATTGGACAACATGTAGAATCTGGACAGTGTGTTTTGCTCTTGATGATTCTGGGGATGTCAGTGGTTTACTATTAACCGACAAAGTTAGCAATGTTATATAGTTCTATGACTTGGCCTGACCATTGAATGGTCCAACTAAATCGTGTTAATAGTTTTGACATGAAGGATCAGCTATGCTATTTTCTTTTGTTGCATTCTGAATTGAAAGTTTGTACATTAAGTGAAACTAATTGAGCTATATTTGTTTTACCCTTTTTTTCTGAGCTACAGGTGGCACGAAATGCAGATAATCATCCTGCCTTTTTTGCTGTATATAACATGGAGACTGCTGAAATTGTTTCATTTTATCAGGTGTCTGTAATTCTTATTCCAAGATATTCAATTTTTCGCGTTTATAGTACTGTCTATGAATTCTTTAATGGTTTTGGTTCCTTCCAATCACTTGCGATCCACTGATGTTAGAGCACTTGAATATCATTAGTGTCAACATTAAAATAGTGGTGATTATATTGGAAGTAATTGATTTGGAGACGATCCTTTACCCAATTAAACATATGAATGATTCCGTATTAATCTTTTGTAGAACTCAGCGGAGGAGCTTTATTCATTGTTTGAACTGTTCTGTGACCACTTTCATTCATCGTCAAAGAATTCATCACTTTACATGAATTTCATATCAAGTCATTCAAATAACATCCATGCCCTGGAGCAGCTAAGGAGCAATAAAAATAAAGTTACCAGCTTTCCTCTGGTATTATTTATAATTGATCGATCACATTTAATTCAAATATGTTGTTATTATGCTTTCTATCTTATTATCTTACAATTTTTAATTGGCATAAGAATCTCAATATGATTTCACAATCATGCCATGGGTTTTTCAATCTTGCAGTTTGTGAAGAAGACGTTGATCAATTTGCCTTTTAATTGTCAGTCTCAGAGTCCTTCCCCCTACTTTGACCAATCCCTGTTCCGATATGATGAAAAGGTTTGACTCTATAATCCTTACATTCTTTTGCATGCTAAGTGCTTGGTTGGGAGTGGCCAAATATAATTAAAGTAGTGGGTCCACAAAATATATGGATAAAAAATGGGTATTAAGTTGTAGACTGTTTAACGTACTTTTATCTCACGCTCCAATTTTTGGCACACATCAATCTGCCATTGCTATTTTTTCTCACATGTCTATATTATCAACAGCTGATTTCAGCAACTGACCGACCTAGACAGTCCGCTGACCATCCCATTAAATTCATTTCAAGGAGGCAACACAATATTCTCAAATTCAAGATTAAACCAGGTACCCTCTATATACTAGTGAAACCCCAACCCTGGTTGTTTTGAGCTTGTAGACTGACTTTTGATTGGGATGAATTTTGAAGGACCTGAAGCTGGAACCTCTGATTGCCGAACCAAAAAAATCTGCTCGTTTCTCTTTCATCCAGTTTTGCCTCTAGCAATATCCATCCAACAGACACTGTTTCTTCAGCCAGCAGTTGTAAATATTCACTTCCGTCGATAATTCTTTCTCAACGAAACAGGATTCGACTGAAATCGGCATAAGAGCCACATATCTTGGATATTGCGTATTCATATTTGTGGATAGTCTTAGGTATCTCATACAATCATGGGCACTTTCATATTCGTATACCATTCTTGTTGTGAAGGTTAGCTAGACAGAAATCTCCTTGTAAGCTTGAAATCAAGCCGAATTTTTTGACTCCAGGATTCAAATGTAATATTCTGCTCCCAAATGTGCCGTGAATTCACAGGAGGAAGCAAGTTTTCGACTAGCAAAAACTGCTTTAATTCTGGCAAACAACGACACCCCACATGCGGGCACGAACTTGAGGAGGTTACCTTAAATTGTGTGGTATGCAGCTATTAGAAGCTTATCATCTTACGTTTCAATTTTCAAAATAGGAAGATCCAGAATCTGTAAGATAAAGTGTACTTTCCAAATTGCATTAATGGAATTTGTTTTGATTATTTACTTACAACTATGCCAAATGAGAATTACCTGAGAGGAGTTGACGTGTATATTTGTTGTAAAGCCTTCGTGTTTTTTTTTTTTTTTTCCATTGTAAGTTGTGTGTCATTCAAAATGTGTAAATAAAAGTTGTGGATCTTTCGAAATATGAGGATAAAAATGATATCTAATAAGCTTATAAGTAGGGAAAAAAAAAAAACAACTCTACCAAATATGCTCGGCACCATGTACATTACCATTTATATGTTATATGTCAAGATGTCGACACATTGTGTGAAGGGAAATGATATGACAAGGATGACGATACCTTGTGTGGCAAAGAATGTTATCTATTGCCTGGTGCATTGGCATGGACGACAGGACGAGGTGCAAAAGAATGGTATCATGCTAAGCCTTGAACAGCAAGAGGAGATGCGTGAGGAAAAAAAAAAATAAGCATTTTCGACGACGATAGAAAATTGCGACATGTGGTGCCAACTTCTTTGGCTCTTTTATATTGCAATGATATGTTAATTTTTATCTTCAATAATTTTAAGTGAAATAGAAGTTTAAACTTTGAATCATAACAAAAAGTGATTGTTAACTCCCATTATATTCAACCCATTCTCGTACATAATTAAGGTAAAAATTGAGAACAGAAATATTAATAAAAATGAAAAACAAAATTATACTAGTGATTCTTGAACTGGTAGCCCCTCTATTTGAAGAGGGATCAGTAGTATGGAATGGCGGGGGGTGGAGGAGATGCGTAGGAGACTCCTCTTATGGGTGGTAGTGGAATGTTTTTTAACACCGGTGGTGGAGGTGGCGATGGATAGGGTGGCGGAGGTGAAGAATACACGTAATTTGGTGGTGGTGGTGGTGGTGGTGGTGATGGAGAGGGTGGCGGAGGTGATGAGTAAACGTAATGTGGTGGTGGTGGAGAGGGTGGCGGAGGCGATGAGTGGGCGTATGGTGGGGGTGATGAATGTGCATATGTTGGTGGTGCTGGGGGTGGTTCATAGCAGCCGCCGGAGGGTGATGGTGGGGAATGAGGATGTGATGGGGAATACCCAGATGGTGATGGAGCTGGTGGAATTGAATGCCAGTGTTCCGGCGGTGGAGAAGGAAGGTAACCGTGATGAGTTGGTGGCGGTGGAGGTGATTTAGGTTGATAGGTAGGAGTTGAGCTCTCAGGCGGTGGCGGAGTGTAACCATAATGTCTTGGTGGTGGGGGCGGTGGAGTTGAGCTCTGAGGTCGTGGGGGTGGCGGAGTAGTGGGCTCAAAGGACACTGGTGGTGGAGGAGACGGGAATGGCGGCGATGGTGTCACATGTTCATAAGTTGGTGGCGGTGGTGGTGGTGGATGTGCTTGCTTAGAGGGTTTATCATGCTGAACTGGGGAAGGTGGTGGCCGCAGATGAGTTCCCGGAGACACTTTGTGGGTGGGTGGCGGAGGAGATGGCGGCGCGTGGAAGGACTTCGTTGGAGGTGGAGGGTGTGATTTAGTACTTGGTGAAGACCTTGATGTAGGTGGTGGCGGCGTATTAAACGGCTGCGGCCCATTACCTAGCTTCGGTGGTGGTGGCTTTTGTGAAACCGGTGGCCTTCTGGTTGGCTTTGGTGCACCGCCGCCGCCGCACTTCGACTTGCTGCAATCAAATGGCTTAGCATCATCATCAGAACACTCTTTAACAGACCTTTGATCATTCTTTCCTGAAATACAATTCTTTCGCCCATCCGACACTTTTCCACCCCCAAATCTCGCACATTGTGGTGCCTCTTTGGTGAAGTAATTGAACGAATACGTGAAGTTTTGCAGCCTGGGAAGCTGACAGACGGCAGCCGGCACCTCCCCCGTGAGGCGGTTGTGTGCTACATCTAGCTGCTCGAGGCTCCTCATTTGACTAATCTCCGATGGCAAAGGACCTCGGAGGTTGTTAAAACTAACATCAAACACAGTTAGATTTCTCAGCATTCCTATCTGGGGAGGCAAGCAGCCAGTTAAATTATCATTCAACAATATCAGCTCATTCAAAGTATTCCCCATTTTACCAATGCTGCCTGGTATACAACCTCCGAGGTTATTATTGGCCAACACTAAAACAGACACGGGTGAATTCCCGAGATTCTCTGGTATGCCAAACCTGAACCTATTATCGTTAAGAAAAACCGCATCCAACTCCTTGTCGAAAAGCCTGTTCGGGACAGGGCCCTCAAATTCATTGAACCTTAAGTCCAAGAATTTCAATGAAGGCAATGAGAGTACTACTTTAGGAAAACCCCCTACAAAGCGATTGTTACTAAGATCGAGCTCAAAAAGGAGCTTCAATTTGTTGAAACTCTCGGGCACTACGCCGCAAAACCGGTTAGAGTTAATGTGGAAGAGCGCAAGATCGGTTAATAACCCGAGCTCATCCGGGAGGTACCCGGCTATGTCACCGTGGTTGAGATCAATACCAGCCACAACTTTGTACGATGCATTGCGCGTAGATGCTGCACAGTACACTCCTCCATAGGAGCAAACATTAGGGCCTATCCAGTTTGCAGTGAAGTTGAATGGATCAGAGAAAATGGCTAGTTTCCATGCTTGTAATGCAGTGTAGGCTTGTGCAAGACTTGGGTTTTCAAATTTGAGTTTCTTTAGACTCAAATCAATGCCATTTTCTGCTGCTGAAACGGCACAGATCTGAGAACCCAACAAGAAGAAAATGATGGTTGTGAGGGGCAGTAAATGCCACCATGGCTGAGGCAGTTTGGGGGCGGTGGAAGTCATGAGAGGAGAGGAGGAGAGTGTGGTGAGGAAAGAAAATGGTAATTTGAATACATTCAAAAGGGTACAGAGGGGAGTGTTTCCAGCTGCCAATAATGTGCTTATCTTTCTCGTGTACCAAAATAGGAATAAATTGCTACTAGCTACTTCAATTTATTACAGTAAAAAATAATGTATTCATTTTTTAATTTATTTGATTTAAGAGGCAATATTTTGATACTATATGTGCAGATAAAAAATCTAGAAAATTAGTCAGCTCACTCCCTCAATCCACTATCACATGATTTAAAGTTGGACGAAAAAATCGTCAAATTGCTTGAAGTTCATTTTCAATTGCGTGAAAATCGCATTAGATTTAACATTCAGTTGTTCACATTGACATTTTTCGTCGCATAAGGATTTAGATGCACATATTTAGATAAATTGGAATCCAAAACTTTGATTTTGAAGGTGAGAGATTCCAAAATACTTTCATAAAAGATAGAATAGTTCTACCTTAATTTTTATTTACAGAATCAATTATGACGGTATTGATGATTGATAATGAACTTTAAAAAGAAATGGGAGGAAAGTCTAATTATTGGATTTTCTTCTTTCTTTTGACTTTAAAATATAGCTTTTCCATTAACATAATCATCACGAACCATCGACGAAATAAAGATTGAAATGTATTTGATCTGACTCATATCAACTCGGAAGTAGTAGTAAAGGATGGCTTCTAAGCTATCGAGCTACCCTATGACTCGACCATTCCTAACAAAGGAATGAATGAAATAAGGGTCTACGTTGATGCTCCAAATATATTCTAATTTCAACACAATGGCGCCCTCTCACTAATAAAAAACGTGAGGGAGAGGGGGTTCATGATAGATTATACATTTGGACTTTTTTAGATGCTCATCGAGGTTTAATGACTGTTCAAATCCTACTAAGAGGGTGTTTGGTAGATATTAAAATCAGATTAAAATTGAAAATATAGCCGTTATTGTTGACTTTTATTAGACGGGTGGGACCCAATAACGACCATATTTTCAATTTTAATTGGATTTTAAGCCGTGCCAAACAGGCTCTAAGATGTCCACTAAAGATTTGTAATTGTTGAACAAACAAGATCTTTCTTTTGTCCCTTCCAAATGATCGAAAAATTAAAAAGAAAATAGTATATTCGAGATAATTACGTATTATTTACAAAATAGTCTCAATTTATATTATTTCATGCTACATGTACATTATTTTCTACATTTTTTACATTGCGCCACATGATAACACACCATTGAAGATTCTAAAAAAATAAACAATTTTTCCTTCAATCATCTTTTAACGTCGCATCAAGTGTTAAACTAAATGCGTACATCTAGCATTTTTGATAACTTCAAATGTCTCGGTTTGAATTGAAAAAGGAATAAAACCATCAACCATGTCCTTTGTAAATAAGCAAACCCTTTTTGATCCATTTGAACTCTTCAAAATCATGTCAACATTGTAATTGAAACATCTTAATTTTATCGTCCTATTTACTTATTTATTTTTAAAAACAAATTAAAAATTGATTGCAAAGTGAAGACTATATTCTTCATCTCTACCTGATCACCCTTCGAAATAAAGAATACCCGTCATTCAAAATAGATCAATACAAAGCAGGAGAGGACGAGAAGTCGATGTATCTTATCATTCTTCCACTCGTGTATGCATAGGTAGGGGTGTTAATGGAACGAGCCAATCATAATTGCCAAGCCCAGCTCATTCTCCCTTATTGGGTGATGTGAGCCGACTTGCAGTACTAAAGCGTGCTCTGCAATTATGTCACGGTCTCACTCCTTGAAATTTTTTTCCTTTTTTTTTTTAATTGAAATGACATTTTATTATGGTGAGCCGCTCATCCCACTTTACATCCTCATGCATTATGACAGTGGTAAAAGATTTGGATGGCGTAGAGAGAGGGAAAAGAGAGATTTGAGTTTCAAACATGCTGTACAAGCAAGTTTAAAGACATGTTCAAACATAAGAGGGACACGTGTCGACACATGATTAAACAGTTTTAAAAAAATAAAAACAAAATATTCAATTATTATTTGTCATATTATTCTGTCCCTCCATCCCGACCTTTAATCTGTTCAAGGAGCATTACTCTTTCGAGTTTGGAGCGAGTGATAATACGGTTGGGATGGGTAGATTTGAGCTATCAATTTGTTCAGAAAGATAGTCAGAAATATAAAGACACGCCATTTGTTGTTTTGTTGGCAGAGGAAACCGGGTCCCACATTTACACTTATTGCACGTGTCTTTCTCACTCCAATCTCTTAGCCCCTATTTGGTTCTAATAAAAAATAGATTTTGATTAAAGATATATCATAAAATGTGTGACAATTATTGACTTTTGACTTATATTTTAATTCAACTTTTTAGTTGAATCAAACAAGGACTTTGTCAAAATTCAAATATATTCAATCGTGTTTTGCAATGCCTATTTTTTACATTGTGCCACATGATAACACACCATTGGAGATTCTAAAAAAATAAACAATTTTTCCTTCAATCATCTTTTAACATCGCATCAAGTGTTAAACTAAATGTGTACATCTAGCATTTTTGATAACTTCAAATGTGTCGATTTGAATTGAAAAAGGAACAAAACCATCAACCATGTCCTTTGTAAATAAGCAAACCCTTTTTGATCCATTTGAACTCTTCAAAATCATGTCAACATTGTAATTGAAACATCTTAATTTTATCGTCCTATATACTTATTTATTTTTAAAAACAAATTAAAAATTGATTGCAAAGTGAAGACTATATTTTCCATCTCTACCTGATCACCCTTCGAAATAAAGAATACCCGTCATTCAAAATAGATCAATACAAAACAGGAGAGGACGAGAAGTCGATGTATCTTATCATTCTTCCACTCATGTATGCATAGGTAGGGGTGTTAATGGAACGAGCCAATCATAACTCATTCTCGCTTATTGGGTGATGTGAGCCGACTTGCAGTACTAAAGCGTGCTCCGCAATTATGTCACGGTCTCACTCCTTGAAAAAAATTTCCCTTTTTTTTTTTTTTTTAATTGAAATGACATTTTACTTATTATGGTGAGCCGCTCATCCCACTTTACATCCTCATGCATTATGACAGTGGTAAAAGATTTGGATGGCATAGAGAGAGGGAAAAGAGAGATTTGAGTTTCAAACATGTTGTACAAGCAATTTTAAAGACATGATCAAATATAGGAGGGACACGTATCGACACATGATTAAACATGAATTTGAAAAAGATGAAAATACAACATTCAATTATTATTTGTCATATATTTCCGTCCCTCCATCCCGACCTTTAATCTGTCCAAGGAGCATTACTCTTTGGAGTTTGGAGCGAGTGATAATACGGTTGGGATGGGTAGATTTGAGCTATCAATTTGTTCAGACAGATAGTCAGAAATATAAAGACACGCCATTTGTTGTTTTGTTGGCAGAGGAAACCGGGTCCCACATTTGCACTTATTGCACGTGTCTTTCTCACTCCAATCTCTTAGCCCCTATTTGGTTCTAATAAAAAATAGATTTTGAGTAAATTTTAATAAAAGATAATGAAATTTATGATTGAAAAATGAAAAGTTGTAGATATATCATAAAATGTGTGACAATTATTGACTTTTGACTTATATTTTAATTCAACTTTTTAGTTGAATCAAACAAGGACTTTGTCAAAATTCAAATATATTCAATCGTGTTTTGCAATGCCTATTGCCCTCACCGTAAAATAGAATTTTTGTGTTTATTCAAATTTGAAATTATTTTAAAAATTTAACTGGTTACTCACACCTTATTCTATTGTGAAATCGATTTGGGAGTCGAGCTTTTGTTTGGATACATGAAGTCAAGTTGCCATTACATGACTCTTTTCATCTAATCTAATTGGCTTATGAACTTCTTGTCGTCCTTGATACATTTAGCTTGTTATACTCTCAATTGAACGCTCTATACATTTCATATCATTCAGAACAACTTAATCGCTTTCACTTACTACAAAACTAATTGCTTGTGCATAAGATGCTAGGGTGCCTCCTTATATACTTGTATTAATTATATACATTCACTACAATAGTGTTGCTTGCATTCAAGGCATGCAAACATATATTGCTTTTGATCAACTCACAACACTTATTGTTCGAAATTAGCAAGTATCTCATGTGATTTGTCTCAATCCATATTAAATGTATAGATTGCTGGGAGAAATTTAACTTTTTTGGACCTTGAATTTAGCTTTCCATGATCCCACGGCTATATTCAAATATAGAATAATGTTTACATGGGCAACATACTTACAAGTAATGGAAAATACGGGTCATGGGTCGTTCATGTGGGATGATCCGACCCACGGGACATTAAAAGGGTTAGAGGAAGTGGTTTTAATTTGAAATTCATACCTACAATTCCCTATAATCATCTTTAACTTCCATACAACCTCCAATGGTTATTGCATAGAAAAAGAGAGAAAAATAAGGCAGGAGAATGGTGAAATTCGTATGTTTTCACACAAAAATTGAAAAGGTTCTAAATCACTATTTTGGTATGAAAACTCACTAAATGTGGTACATAAACTGTGGATAATAACATCATTCCATTATGATTAGGATCGTGAGCATTAGAGAACAAGAAATTACACATTTGAAATTTTGAAAAGCAGGATGACTCAACCAAAATAAATATACAGCAATTTTAATAGTTAATGAGGAAAATATTGTATACACGAAATTGCCTCTCCTTAAAATGATCAAAATATTTCATTTTTCAGTTTTCCAGGTCAATTAACGATGTTTTGGAAGGTTTTCGTCCATATGGACTTCAAATGCATATTTATGAAATGTTAGGAACATCTGCTAGTATAAAATAAAGGTTAGGGTAAAGTATGCAAAAAATGAAAAGATTAGGGACTGCTGCTGCAATCTTTTCTTAAATATATTATTTAGTTTTTAGGATATGTGTAAATCAACCAAATAAAATAGCCATTTTAAGTAAAGGAATATGAATGTTATTTTTTTAAATTGACTAATTCAGTTGAGGGAAGACATTTAAGTTATATTTGTATAATAAAAGATGTTAATAAAAAGTAATATAATATTAAAAATATTAAATTAGGGAATTATTGACAAATGGAAAAGAAAAGAATTTTTTTTATTACATGTTGAATAAATTGAATTAATGTTATTAATTAATCATTAACAAAACTAAAATTAAATAAGGATATATTAGATATATAGTTAAATATGTAAAAGTAAATTGGGTATTCAAAAGTTTCTCTTCAATCCTCCCTTATAATATATAGTAGAAGATAATGTTTGAGTGATCATTATTTTTATCAATTTTTTAACTATATGTTTTTTTTTTTATTTTCATCAAAATTTATTTTTAACTAAATCAAATGGGGGCTAAGTGTCACGAAAAGTTGGTGCCTCTTGTGGAATTTACCCAAGGGAAAAATTCATATTTCAGGCGTATGGTTTATACCAATTCAAAAGTCCTGTAGATAGTTTAACAATTCAAAACTCATGTATTAGGTAATTAATTAAAAATATTTATTAATTAGGTCACAATTACACAATTAGTCGTCACATATACATAATTATAGGTCACAATTTATTTATTTGACAACATATTATCAAATTAATTAGTCACTGGTAATTTCGAGGTCACAAATTCAAAAAAATATATGTCACAGTTAATTTCATTGGTTACATATTTTCAAATTTGTTGGTCACATATTATTTTTCAGTCACATATTGTCAAATTTATAGGTCACAGTTAAATACTTGGTCAAAGATAACCAAATACTTGGTCACATAACACGGCACTACCTTTATCCTGCTGTCGCCATCGCCACCACGGCCACCAACATCACCACCACCACCACATCCAACCACACACTATCACCACCACCACCAACCAGATTCGAACCCACCACGCACCACATTTACACCACGGCGTCGCCACCAAAGCACCACCCAACAAAAAACCACGTCACACCACAACCACCACCCAACAAAAAATCCTAAACCCGTCACCACCACAACATCCCCACCCGTCGCGACACCACCACCACCACCACCACCACAACTCCACTC
>CAIGRF010170008.1:5864-18640 GCA_903798235.1 Fraxinus ornus
AAAAAAAAAAAAAAAACTTTTTTTATTCCAGAAAAATGACTAAATGAGGCTTTTGTTCCCTTATCTTTGGGCCACCTTTAAAATCCCAGTTTTTTCCACTAATTGGAAATTTTGAACACACTTCACATGACAATGACTACATGGGTTGGGACCAGATCTTTTGAGATCAAAATTTCACAAGAATATTAATTATTAAGAAAAAAGATTTAGAATTATTGAACCGGTCGAAATAATATATATAAAAATCATGATTTGCTTAAGATCGATCTTTGTTTTAAGAATGAGTTAGTGTTTATAATTGTGTTTTTATGGCCTGCAACTAACTTTCTTTGTATATAAGACGAGAGAAGTTACAAAAATAGAATTTCGATAGCGATATTCATCAATTATATTATGTATTTAAGACAGAGTAAATTAAATCATTCATAATATCAGTACAAATGCATATTTTTGGTTCAGATCTCGATGCATACATCTATAAAACATTGTACATTCGTCTTTGATAAAATAATCAACTTGTACGTGAAATAGCGAAATAATTTTTAAATAAATTATAAATAATTTGCATTAAATCTTAAATTTTAAGACAAGATATTCAACTTTAATACTAATCTTGAAACCTCATCCTACCCCTTGTCAGCATTGGGTCCCACATCTTGCCTGTTAAATAGCATTAAAAACCTAATTAAAATGAAAAGGACTTGAGATATATTTTTAATACCCCCAACTACAATATTAGTTACCACTTTTCAATTATAATAACTAGCTTAGCAAGATTGTCAAGTTAATTGTGTAATTTAAAGTAAAATTGCATAAGATCTATCATCATTGTATAAACAATGTCAAAATCGAACCGCCTTGATCAACTTGTCCAAAAAACTCGAGCCCCTCGGAAAGGTGCAAACCATATTAAAACATATCGAGAATCAATCATTTTTAATATTTGACTTTTTCTAATCCCTATAATTATTTGAACTTATTTATATTTTGAACTTATTTCCATATTATCCCTATAATTATTTGCACTGTTCTAAGTTATAGAGCTTGTTTGATACAGCTCAAAATTCAATTAAAATTGAAAATATGGTCGTCATTGAGTCAATTCGTCTAATAAAAGTCAACCATAACGATTAATTTTTCAATTTTAATTCTTACCGAACACATCCATAATGTTTCAAATATTCTCAAAAACCAAGAAATTATTTATTACAGTAAGTACAGCTAATGTATATGTGTATGTATATGCGGAGAGAGAAGAGAATGAAAAGAGACCGGATGTTGACAAATTTTGATGTCACTGTTCCAAGAAGGTCGTTTGTTGTGAAGATTTCTTATCTGGGATCTCTTTTCTCTCTCCACAAACAAATTTTCTCCTCTTTTATTCTCATTTATCTCTCTTAAGTTACTTCCTTTTTAGAGAGAGAGAGAGAGAGGGAGTGGCCCAGCAGATCGAAATCTACAATCTTTAGTTGAGTTTGACGAGGATCTGAGCTTCTTCAATGAAATTGCCATGCCATTTCCTTTTGTTGTTTACTTATTTTCATTTGACAGTTCTAATTATTTTTCTTTTTCTTGGTTCATTTGGTGATATCGTGTGAAAAAAATTGCTTAATTTTACATGATTATAAGTTCTTATTTACTGTGAGGCTCACTGTTGGACGATTGAATCCATGAGAGTTTCTTGAGAAGCTGTGATTCCAGGATGTGGGTCTGAGGTAATTATTATTTTCATTACTTTCTTGGTTTTTGTAGATTTACTGGATTTTGACCATGAATTGTGAAAAGAAAAATATTATTTTTTTTTTCAAAGAATTTTGCTTATGATTAATAAACTGTTTAATTGAATTATACTTAGTTTCAAATGACTTATTTTGGGGTTTTCAGATTATTTGTTCTATTGGCTATGATGTTTGGAAGTGCACTTGCTTTATTAAATATTGTAGCTAATTTAATTGTGATGGTTTCTTGGATTTGGTGAGGGATATTTCTATAGAGGATCTATTTTTATACCTGAATTCAATCTAAATATAATTGCAATTATTTAGTGGTCTGCGATTCTAAATATTTTCCTTGCACTTATGCCCAATGATTCGTTTTTCTGTAGCATATCAGCTTATGTTAAATTATTGCCGCCTTATTCCGGTTCTAATTGTATTTGTCAAACTGTATTTAAAACTCTCTCTTGTGCAAGTAAAATTTGTCCCGGTTTTTTTAAGTTTACGAAATTACAACTAGAATATTTTTTTTGTCATCATACCATGTGCAGCCGTATCAATTTTGGTCTAGTTCTTCCTTTTTCAAATCTATTCCTGAGGCAAACAATCGATTCAAATTACAGAGTGGAATCTGTAGATTCGAAGGGACTAATTCTGTTGGCTGGAGTGTCTTACTTGAATATAAGAGACATTTTGCATTATTTTGTCGTGATTATATCAGTAAATGATTTTCCGGGGAAGAAATCTTCACGATTTGGTTCTATTAGGCGCTTACAACGTACATATCCTTGACTCGTTGATCCCACATCTCAGTTTTAGTCAAATGGAAAGTCTATCAAAGTAGTCACTAGATTGCGACCTTTTGTATAAACAATAAGTTATCATAACCTTTGGTTCATCTTCGGATGTAGGTGCAGCTATGCCCAGTTTGTCAAATCTTTGATACCGTATCATAAATACATTTAGAAGAGTTGTATTGACATAGATCTCAGTTGTCTGATAAGAAGAAACGTCTCTGCCTCATTTATTTTCGATGAAAGAAAGAAGATCATTTTTCTATTACCAGTAGTACAATTGTTCATACTATGTTCTTTTCAAAAAAATAATGGGGTATGTGGCTTAATTTTTTATTTATTGTCATTTTCATAGAAATTATCTTCCATGATTATGCTGAGTGATAAAACATAAGTTACCTTAGTAGTTGGAAAAATAGGAAGATAAATACAGGAATGTTAAAAAAGGAACAAATGTCCCATTTCTTTCAGAACTTCGGAATTGTTTTTCTTACTCGAATATCCTCTGAAGGAATGGGAACGAAAGTGCATTGCGAAAGCTACTTGCCAGGATATTATTCCATGAGGGATCTTAACGAGGATTCTAACAGTAGTAGCTGGCCCTTATTTTATGGAGACAAGACCTTAACAAATGGGCAGTGTTGCAATTTGTTTGTGCCGAGGACTGTAACGGACAGGTATCTGGGGTATGATAAGGATGCATTAAAGCAGAAGATACTTGAACATGAAGCAATTTTCAAGAACCAGGTACTTGGTTTAATTTTGTAATTATGTCTGTTGCTCTAAAACATCCAGCTGGTTCACTTATATTTTGTCATGTTCTCATTTGGTGTAGAGGATGTGGACAAGCTAAACATGCATGAAGTTTATTAAAAGTTGCTTTATTTTTCCATTTTCAGTACAAAATCTAGTCCTTTTAAGCTTCACCAAACATGCTCTATGTAGAGTCTGTCCTTCAGTCCATAACAATTCAGTAGTGTAACAGAAGCTTGATTAGTGGAATCTTTGCTGTCATCTAGGTTTATGAACTCCACCGTCTTTACAGAACTCAAAGGAACATGATGGAAGAAATAAAAAAGAATGAACTGCATAAACATCGGGCAATGATGGAACCGTCATCGTCATCGTCTAGTCTGCATGGACCTCAAATGCTATCAGAAGATGCTCGAAAACGGCAAATTTTTGGCTTTCCTTTGTTGCATTCTGGTTATGCTAGAACATCTGTTTCGGGAGTTGAAATTATTAACTCTCCTCCGAGTTGTACTTATGGTAATAACAAGCACACTGGACACTTTCCGTTCCATCACGGGTGTTCTCCAAAGGACTCTGAAGCACTTGATTCAAGACCCTCTAAAGTGAGGAAGAAGTTGTTCGATCTTCAACTTCCAGCAGATCAATATATTGATACTGAAGATGGGGAGGAACGCATAGAGGACAGAAAAGTATCTGACATTTTGAGTTGTACACCTAATGGAGTTCAAAAAGTTGCACCTGATAGTAGTAAGAAGTTTTTCTTCGGTGGAGATGCTTCAGTTTTAAGTTCTTGTTTGAGGAGATCTAATGGGTTAGCTGATCTAAACGAACCCATTCTCGTTGAAGAAATAATGGCTCCATCATCTGTTGATTTTCTTTGATGTACTTCAAATGTTGGAGAGACCAAAGGTGTAGATATGTCACCTAAACCAAGTGCAGGATTTGTACGTGTACTGGGAGAAACCATATATAGCAATAACAGATCTTTGATAAATTCATCTATCGAGAGTGAATTCAAAGAGAGGGGGTGGCTCTCCCATGTATACGAAGCAGGTAAGTAGTTTTAATAAAGTTGCAGAAAATTCATCAGTTTGTTTTATAATTAAATTCTATATCAGCTTTGAGCTTATGTTAATTAAATTCTTAGCTTGTTCTGTGTGATGAGAAGGTTCCGTTAAGTTCAAAGCCCATTTTCATGGAAAGTTGATTAGATCAATTGTGTTGTGGTTCCAAGTGTTTGCCCAATAAAGAACAAAAACGTCCGAGAAATGAGAATGCTAATATGGACGTCTTGGTCATTCTAAAATGAATAAGCTAAGAAATGAGATTGCCAACAAGAGGAAGTGGCATTGATTGAGGTAAATTAAGAGAAGAATGACGTGTGTGGTGTGTATAGCTAAAGAGGCTCTCATTCTTGCAAGAGACACAATCTTCTCTTAACAAGTCATAACAGGGAGGGCTACAAAAAAATTAACACGGCCTATGGTAGTTGCTAAAGATCTAATTGCTTTAGATTTCGTACATCAACCATACGGAGTTGCAGAAAAGGATTCGTGTGATTGACTTCATATTTATTGGGGACAATGTTTAGTTTGTTGCTGTTGTTTGTGTAGAATCTAAACTCTCATCATAACTGGCAGTACATGCTTCCAAAATAAATTTCAAAGGAATACTACCAATCTCAACTTTTCAAGAAAGTAGGTTTTGTGCTAGAGAATTATGCAAAATTACGTTACTTTAATCATGTTTGTAGATGCAATTGAACTTTTTATCTGTCTGTTTCTTTATATGGATGCTGATGGATTTGTGAACTACTCAATTCTTTTATAGGATCCAGTAAAAGTAATACGGCTTCTGCACCTAAAGGTCTCCAGAACGAGAAGCTGCCTATACCTTCCCAGCCGGCAAATGTCATGCTTAACAAGGTTTGTCATCCTCCTGGAATATGTCCAACTGGTCATAGGAGGGAAGATCTGTGGAGTAATCATTCAGAACCAGTTGTCGCATCTCAGATTCCTGGCCCGTACCCATTTTTGGGTTTTACTGATTCATGGTCTCACTCTGTAAAGCCCACAAGTTGCTTTACTCAAAAGATCATCCCATTCTCAGCATCTATCAACTCTGCTACAACAAGCCAAGGAACGTTTGGAGACAAGTGGAAAGTTAATGCTAGTTCTAAATTGAACCCGAGCTTGGGAAATGATGTAACATTCCGGAATGGATTTCACCATGGCCCCGTCTCAGGACCCAAAGAACGTGTTCACTCGACTTCCGATGCCATTGATTATCTTAACTGCAGCAAGGGTGATAATGTAGCATTTTACCATTCTACTAATCATGGATATGGGAAGTTTCTGGAAGGCTCGACTCATATGGATAGGAAGCCTGCCATAGATATTGACTTGAATGAGGTAGTTTTGAGGAGCTCATCAAATGCAGCAACTTGCCTGCAAGATCTCAATAAGATGGATGAAAAAAGTAAGCCTGCTGACGTGTCAACATGGCCTTGGCTCAAATCAAAGCTATCCTACAAAAATGAGGCTGCCGATACCAGTTCAGAACTCTCGGGAAGTTTGGCGAACCTTCAAGCTTCTTCCATTCCACTATGTTGCAAGAGCGAAACGGCAAGAGATCTTAATCAAACATTTCCTCCAACCGTCATGTCAGCTACAAGTGATTGTGAGATTGTGAACATACACGAGACTCGGAATATTAAGAAAATTCTGGGGTTTCCCATTTTTGAAATACCGAGTGTTCTTACATCTGAGCCATCATCCCGTGTTTCCACCTCGAGTATTTGCCCTCCTGAAGGAAAAATTTCCACAAATGAAAGAAAAAATGGAATTATAAATATTAATCTAGCTTGTGTGTCAGATGAGCAGATAGCAGCAGAACAGATTGTAGAGAGGAAAATACATACAAAAGGTAGCTGTATGAGAAATCTTATTGATTTAAACTCTTGTATCAGTGATGATGAAGATCCACCCGCATCCTTTGTTCCAAGCAACAGTGCCATTGCAAAGACATCATTCGAAATAGATCTAGAAGCCCCAGTTATTCTGAAGAGTGAGGATGACAATCCACCGTCCAGAGAAGATATACAGGTTGAGCCATCGTTGCCATCTTCTGAACAAAAAGCTGAACAAATAGAGGATGAAATTGTAAGAAATGCAGCACAAGCTATAATAGCCATCTCATCTTCCAGTCAGCAAACTCTAGCAGAAGATAACCTTTGCCCCCCACCTGAAACTTCATTGGAAGAACCCCTGCTCTGGTTTGTAGATATTATTTCATCATGTGCAGTTGAACTCAAGAGCAAAGAATCAAGCAGGGATGGTGCACCAATTCGGGATCTCTTCGAGGAGGTAGATGATTTTGAGGCCACAACTTTGCAACTGATAGAGACGAAAGAAGAAGAGTACATGCCTAAACCCTTTGTTCCTGAAGCCCAAAAGGTCGAAGAAATAGTACCTGATTCATTGCCAAATAGATCTCGAAGGGGTCCCGCGAGGAGAGGAAGGCAGCGGAGGGACTTCCAAAGGGACATTCTTCCTGGTCTGGCATCATTATCCAGACACGAGGTGACCGAGGATCTTCAGACATTCGGAGGCCTGATGAGAGCTACCGGGCATCCTTGGAATTTTGGGTTGACAAGAAGGAATAGCACAAGAAATGGGGGTGCTCGGGGGAGGCGACGAACGGTGGTCGAAACAACCCCAACTATTCCCTCCCCAGTTTGCAATTCATTGATGCAGCAAATTAACAAAATTGAAACTGGTTTGGAGGATAGAAGCCTAACAGGGTGGGGGAAGACAACTAGACGTCCCCGTCGACAAAGATGCCCTGCAGGTAATCCTCCTACTGTCGCAATAACCTGATAATGGAAAAAAGGCTTTAACTTTATTGATTCGGAATTCATAGAGGGAAATTAGACACCAAAGAACTTGTTATAGGATATTCGGGAATGAGGTCGTGTTTCCTAGAGTTATTGTCTTTGTAAATGTCATTGTAGCTCATAATTCGACACTTTGTGTTTTGTATCTGATTTATTCTGGATACAACATTGCTTCAAAGATTTGCATGTCTTCTTAGAGGTGAAATGTGGAATGTTTTGTTAGAAGCAGGTTCCACTTACCCCGTGCCTTGCGTTGCCCCGCCATTTTTTTTAAAAGAAAACATAAAGGATTTAGAATAAAGTCTCCATGCGGGTTGTCGATCTGTGTGGCCTGCTTTTCAGTAGCAATGTAGAGAAAAGAGAGATTGTATGGAAAATCATCACGAGACTAAATAGTCCGGCTCAAGGCTCGGGGAAAATGTGAATACAGAATACAAGTTTGGTACGTAGAACTGGATGTAAGCGAACAGTATGAAATGTAGTTTTAACTTTTTTTCTTCTTTAACATTATCAGTTAATATCTAATTCACTCTTATCAAACATGCCAAAACACATTCCCAAAACCCTCGGCCAAGATTGGAATTAATTTGGAACTCAACATTGATATGGATTTGTACTCGATAATAATTGTGCATTGTGACGATAATTGTTCGCAATAATTATACTTTCACTATGTATTCATCAACTTTTAATTGGATAACTATACTTTAATTTGATTTCAATCAAGTAATTAATTATACATTAAATTGAAATCGTATTAAAATATATTCACCTGATTGAATGAAATTCAAATACAATTGCCAGATTGAAGAGTGAAGAAATAATAATAATAAAAAAACAACTTTCTCAACTGATGTACACGTTTATTTTCCTAATTAATGAGACGACTTGTAATTTGCAGATAATTTTCTAAAAAAAAATGTTTTTATTATTGCTTCACTAACTAAATTGTACTTAATTCTCTCTTAGAGATCAAATATAGCTTAATAAGAGCAATAAAACGAAACTGAATAAGAATCCATGTATTCAGGATTACGTGCTCATGTAAAAGTGATTATTTAAAAAGTGACTTTTTAGAGAATGTGTGGACTCCAGTGGTTCTCACTTATTAGTGACTTTAGTGTGAGTTGGATTGTGTACTTTTGCTTAGAACCATTTGTAGCCCTTAGATTTAAACAATGGTTGAGATCTAATCATATGAGATATTTTCTGGGCATTGACTTTGAAATTCAAAAGGATGACTTCTCCCATACGTTTTGCGCGCTCTCTCTCTCTCTCTCTCTATTTTTGGACCGTCCCTTTTCTTTTTATATGCAGAGAATTAGTCCACCATTCTTCTAGTTCTCTGTTGGTCCGTTTCTTCTTTGGCATTCACTGATTATTGAGCCCAAAGCTGTGAGACTCCCGTATATTACTCAGGCTTGAAATAGAGCTGGGTTGTGTTGATTTCTTGTGAGGCTTAGGTCAGTGGTTAGGGCTCGAACTTGGCTATTTATGTTAGATCAATTGGATCGATGACCCTAGTCAACTGTTGAGTGTTCTTGGCCAGTTCTCTACTCTCTATGGATGGTGATTTTGCAAGACATGGAAAGCTGTTCTTAAGCCTAATATTTTCAGCCATTAACAGAGAAGAAGAACTCCGTTTTATGTTCTGTCATTTTTCAGTTTTCATGNGCCTAACATTTTCAGCCATTAACAGGGAAGAAGAACTCCGTTTTATGTTCTGTCATTTTTCAGTTTTCATGTTCTATCTATGATTTCTTTATGCATTGTCAATGTTAGTTTTACATTGTGGTTATTGTGAGCTTGATTAAATTTGTTGAAGGGTTTAAATATGTTGTAGTGGACATTTGGTGATTATAATTGCTCGTGATAAATATTCTGGAGGGTTTAATATCAATGTTATGCTATTTTCCCAAAGAATGTTTAGTTGAAATGTAGAGAAAAAAAGTTATGAAAAGATGTGAAAATGATGTACATCTGCTTGATTAAATCCTGTATTCATCCGGTGATAACACGATCCCGAAATGTCTGCTATCAGAAATCGATAATGCACTGCAAACAATATCCTTCAATTTTTTGTGAAAACAGATCTAAATACAGTCATTTACAGAATTCCTCCCGCAGATGTATTTGTCAATTGATATTGAGCTCTTCATTCTTCAAGCATGGCCTTAGCAGCATCAATTAACACTGGACGTATATCAGCCGAGGCTCGACCAAGAACCGTGTATCCTTCTTTGTCCTCAGCATCCACATTCGCTCCATGTCTTATAAGAAGGAGAGCTACCTGCGAACCAAACACAGTTAGGCAAGGAACAACTTTACCCCCCTCCCTCCAAAAAAGAGCAAAAGTAGAATAACCCACTCCGGGATATGCTATTAAGAGTTGGTTACCAAGCTAGACTGGTTCTAAGCTTCAATCTTTTTTCTTTATTTTATTAAATCTGAGGAAGATGTTCGACTTGCCTGAACCCCATCTTGTACTCATAAAATTTTGAATCTATAGCTGGTTGGGTTGGTCCGACCAAGATATGCATGGGATTTTGGCCATGGAAGCTTCCAATTCCCTATTAAACAAAATAGACAGGGCTGTTTTGTGGTTCAGAGCTCTTGATATTTTAGCTAGCTTTAGGAGTTTTCATCCTCCCTCTTTCCAGAAGCTTGATTAAGCTTGTGAACTATATTATATAACTACGCGACAGGGTGATTGAGCAGAGTCAAGGTGTAATTCGCAGATCTCATAAAACTAATTAGAATTTATGTGGGAGGTTTTGCTATAGAGGCCATTTACCTAATTTGTAGATTGATATAAAATAACACAGCAAAGAAACAAATTTTCGATATGAGTTCTATTGATTTAAAGGAAAATGCTAATTAGGAATAAGAAAAACACAAATTTTGGATATGAAATAACACAGCAAAGAAACAAATTTTCGATATGAGTTCTATTGATTTAAAGGAAAATGCTAATTAGGAATAAGAAAAACACAAATTTTGGATATGATGTTATTTGTAAACAAAACTAGTGACCCCAAAAATTCCCCACCTCCAATTGGCCGCAATCTAAAGTCGAAATTTGTTCCATATTGTAAATATATAAGATGAAGCAGCAGCAGTTAGTTGCAACAATGCAATTAATTTGATGACCTTATTCAAACAGTCAAAGATGAGTAGCAAGGCCAACTGCAGTAGATATCAATAAGAGTTCGCACAAGTATCAATGCTATTAATATATATCATACGAACTTCTAGAAATATACTTCGTGACCTTGAAAATTTAATTATGAAAAAGAGGATATATGCCAACAGTTACCTCTTTGTTATGGCATATCACTGCATCCATAAGTGGAGTTTGACCTGCTTTATCAACATCGTCAATCTCTGCTCCTTCCTCAATCAAGAATTCACATAACTCTGCGTTCCCCGTGCTAGCTGCACGATGCAATGGGGTGCATCCAACCTGCAAGAAATAGTTATTCAAAAGCCAACCTAGGTAGATACATCAACGTCCTAACTGCGTTTGAGACAAGCAAATATGCATAAGCAAGCAAACATCCATATGCATGCTTGCGGGCGTTGTGTAAGTAAAAGGAATACATCTGAATGCGATTAACTTCAGGCAGACACTCTCTAAGAATACTGTGCTGTAAATCAATAATCAGGCATAAAGATACAAGCCTTATCCTTCAGGTTGAGCTTTGCACCATGTGAAACCAGGAGTTCAGCTATTTTTAACCGACCCTTACTAGCAGCATAGTGCAGGGCAGTGCGACCACCATCATTTTTCAAATTAACATCAGCTCCTGTTCATCAGCATTTCATTTTCAGATTGAAGGACTGCTTCAAAACAGTTGAACAGAACTAAAAAAATTAAGGAAAAACGAATACTTCAGACAACATTAAATTAAGGTTAACTACCCTTAATAGGAATGCCCTAGAGCAAAGACTTCTCCCACGCGGTCTGTGGTGTTGACGGAGAGAAGAGCTCATAACCCATATCATCATAAATTAGTAAGTAAGTGAAGATTCTAGATTATGTATTGACCTCCTTTACAAATTTCATTGATTAGTTTCAGCACACAAATAGTGTAGTGTTTCTGTTACTAGATATTTGTTCCTTTAGCTTAAATACTTCAGAGTTCAGACGGATAAAAAAAATATATATATATATATATATATTAATTAGCACTTTCAATGTTTCCCATATACATAAAGCTCATCTTCATTGTTTCTCGCCACTTTCCTCGTACTTCTCCACAATCACTATCATCCTCTAAAAGGATATCTATTCTCTTCCATAGAAATCACATACAATTGTCAAGATTTAATTCTTTAAAACTAGTTGGAATGCTGCTTCAGGAATATCCAATATCAGGTTTAAAAAAAAAAAAACTACAATTAAATAATTGTCCACCTCTGTTGAGTAAAATCTCCACAATTTTGAGATTGCCACTGCTCGCTGCAGAGTGCAGAGGTGCCCAACCTTCTTCGTCGGAACTGTTCACAATTGACGGGTTAGCAGTTGATAGTATCTCCACCACCTGATCCAATCCCAAACACAAACCACACTTAGCAAAGAATCAAATCTCCTAGTTATCAAGGTCTGGATGTCATTCACCAGATATCCGTAAAATGCTCGCATCCCCCCTTTTTTATATTGAAAATTAGAACAAGAATTAAAAAAAGAAGAAAACAAATTGATAACGCCAGAGAGGACTCAATTCGTCTTGCCAAATAAAGGTACAGCCTTCAAAGCACAAGGTACTAGTAACAGGTCGATAACTTCTTCAGAATCATATAGTTAAACCTATGCATCATCCAGCTAGTAACAATAATATAAAAAAGTTACAATTGAAAATTTGTTAAGATTCGGTAGTAAAAATGGGAAAAAAAAAAAAAGGACCTCGGTTTGGGCGGTAGAAACGGCTACGTGCAGGAGGGTACGGCCATCTTCATTGCGGAGAGAGAGAGCTCTGAGAAGCTGTTGTTCAGATAGAGATTGGAAGAGCGATGAATCGCCCGATTCTGCCCCCTTAAATAGTTCTCTCTCTTTGATTTCTCTTTCTGGCTTCGAATCGATCTCCATTTCCATCGGCGTTCACTGTGTGTTCTGCGTGTTTTTCAGGGATTTTGCTGCAAGTATAGAAGGGAGAGGGAATCTGGCGCCTTCCAACAGTATAGGGAAAAAATGGTCATTTGGGTTTACATTTAACGAAAGTCAAATTGGCAATTTTTGAAAAACATCCTTTTTTTTTTTTTGGACGACGTAAGAAATTGCAACATGTAAGTGTTATGTCCTACGTCCAATCAACTTTGGACATAAACACTTTTAATATATATATATAACCGATGCATATTTATGGCAACATCTATTATTTAATCGAATTAATATTCTAATTTCATTAAATAATAGAATCTGTAGATTCAAGTCTTGGTGATTTGTTAATCACAAGGAGTTGTGATTGCGAGATACAAATTACTTATGATTGAATCTTAAATCGTCTGTGGTCGTATGTAGTAACGAGATACGGATATCGTTATTATGGATAGACCATCACGTGTAGCATTTCTTACTTATGAAGTAAGTAGTTGATCTCACAAGCTAAAGTGTGGAGA
>CAIGRF010170015.1:0-16414 GCA_903798235.1 Fraxinus ornus
ATATTTTAGAAAGCCTTTGTTTGGGCTCCATTTTAATGAAATTTCGAGAAAAAATGTATTTTGAAATGATAAATTTTTTTAGACAATATATGATTAAAAAGTAAGATTTTTTTTAGATTTACTTGTAATATTATTTTATTAAAAAATATATGATTGAAAAAAAAATACATTACGTTAGAATAGAGGCCAAACGGGGGCAAAAGAATATTTCTACATATATAACAGTGTTATATAATGTCACACGATACTCTATCATTTGACAGTTTAAAACACGATCAATTTTTGCTTCGAGTTTTTTTTTCTCTACATCATATTATGTAACGTCTTATATACAATTTCAATGTACAAGTAGCAAAATTCGAGGCAAAATAGGATAACAAAGACTTATTTTCATAATGAACCCGTTCGGTAGAGATTAAAATCGGATTAAAATTGAAAAATTAGACGTTATTGTTGACTTTTATTAAACGAGTAGACTCAATAACGACCATATTTTTAATTTTAATTCGTACGCCAATATATTGTGCAGTTGAGTAATTTCAGTAACTTTGTTCATAATCAATAAATTAAAAGCTTGAAACACACTAGAACTCTGATTGCAAAAGCACCTTATTTCTCTCTCTCAATCTCGCCGCAAAATCCTCTCATTCTCTCTCTAAATCTGCGCATACTCTTGTTGGGTCACTGACTGCCTCCTCTTTGAATTGCACAAGAGTAGGGCCTATATATATACATCCGTGTACGTACACACCGCACGCACAAGAGTGTTGAGTATAAGCAAACACTGACACCCAATCCCTGTGTAACGGAATGCTTGGACTCTGCACAGATTGTTAACTGCAGGAATGAAAGAGATGTTGGGTTTTTTTATGAGAAAAGATGTCAGGAAAATTCTCAAGCGAAAGGATAGTGACGCTGGCGATAGAGGTAAATCATTTTCATACTTTTCGGATTTTTAATCTTTTCCTCCAAATTTCACCCTTTTTTTAGTTGTTGAAATGTTTATTGCTTTCTAACGATGATTTTTGTTCTTAAATAATGTGTAAAAGGACTTTCTTTCACACCTTCTGCCTTTTTAGTTTCTGGAAATAAAGGAAAATGGATTTTACAAAAAAAGGAACTTCGAGGAAAAAATGACCTTGTTGAGTAATGTAGTAGTGAAAGTGTATTTTGATTTTCGTAAAACTGGGATCAAGCTAGAATTTTTACTTGTTGGATACCTGGTTAAAGATTATCGATAATATTTTCTGGATTTACAAATTAAGTAATTTCATAAATTTGAAACCAAATGTGTAGTAACAGATGTACAAGTAACTGTGCACTGGGAGGGACCCAAATTTTTTTGAGTCAGGGCACGATCAAACCCTCAACAAATGGAATACTTTGTTCTTTGATTTTTGAATGACTCGTGCTTGATCCCCCAGGATCCCCTGGTCCGCCTGTGACTGTACACCTCACAATCAAATAGAAAGCCTCAAGGCGCCCAGTAGAATGCTGAGGGTGACTAGGATCATTTACTGCCTAAAATTGTTCTTTGTGGGGGAGGTGGGGTTGAGATGGACAGATTTATTAACAGAATGTTCCTAGTATTTAGCGCAATTAATACGACTTGTTAATGTATTGTTTTGGCAATAGAATAACAAAGATACATGGTTTCATACAGCTGTAAAATATATGAAAGTATCTTGGCAAATAATCATCTTTATTACAAACCTAAACATATTGATATCAGAAGGTCAACAAGTTCAAGTAATCTAGGAGAAATGGTCAATACATTTGTTGTTACGTGGGATTACATGGAATTCTACTTCAGATGCAAATCTTGTACTTCACGTTGTTGTTGAAAGACTGTTGTAATTGTCAAGCTATTTACCATGAATTTTCTATCTAAAGGGCCGTTGCAAAAGTACATCTGGATTTAGTTATCACTGTAAAACATTTGCACATAATTTCTAAATCTTAAACTTGACCTTTAGACTTTCTGTCGAGCATGTTTTAGATAGTCTTGCAATTGTTATATGCATTCGTAATTCATTTCAACTGTCTTTTGTTGATACTTTGTCTTTGAGGAATCTTTGCAATTTTTTGCCCAATCAGAATAACTAACTTAATTCTCTGGGATTGTCAAGAAACATTCTTTTGGATTATCTTTGGAGGATTTTGTGCCCATGTTCTACAATGTTATTGATGAATCCTATTCTTCTTTTAGGTAGAGCACTGGAGGAATTGCGCGCTTCCGTGTTTAGCAAATTACGATCATTCGGTGGTGCAAAGTGTCAACAGCAATCCTTGTTGGGGCCCTCTATTGCTCTCACTTTCAATTTTTTCGTTTCTGTTAGTATTATTTTGATGAACAAATTGGTAATCCACGTACCTTTTCCTCCTACATGTGCTTTGTGCTGCTACAACGTGATATAGATTCTAACCTTTATTTCCTTTTCAGGTACTTGTGAATGTTGGATTTAATTATCCTATTTTCTTAACGTTTATTCACTATATATTTAGTTGGTTGATAATGGCCCTGCTAAAAGCTCTATCAATCCTTTCTCTATCTTCTCCATCAAAGACAACCAAATATTCTTCATTGCTGTCCCTCGGTATAGTCATGTCTCTCTCCACTGGCCTTGCAAATGTTAGCTTGAAATATAATAGGTAAGAGATTATTACCTACTACTTTTGATTTTCTATCTCTTACTTCTACTTTGTTTCTATTTATTAATATCAATATTTTTCCAGTGTTGGGTTTTATCAGATGGCTAAGATTGCAGTAACACCAGCGATTGTTTTAGCTGAATTCATTCTATTTCAGAAAAAAATTTCGGTGCAGAAGGTAATTTATCTGGTACTGTGTGCATAGCTTGATTATGCAACCAGAAATTAGATTATTTCACACCTTATGACTTAGCCATGGTCAGTACATTGCATGCTAGCAACTTCTTTTCTTAGATTTATGAGGCTTTTGTTACTTGATTTTATAATACTGGCTTTGTTCATCCCTGTATAGTCGTGTAATAGGTTATCATTATGAGTCTTTGGATATTGCACACGAGAGGTTCTAATTTGCTCTATATTTCTCGTTACACATTTAATTCTTATCATGTTGCTTTTAGGTGCTTGCACTTACTGTAGTATCAATTGGTGTTGCTGTTGCTACGGTAACCGATCTTCAGTTTCATTTTTTCGGTGCTTGCATAGCAGTAGCATGGATAATACCGAGTGCAATTAATAAAATACTATGGTCCAATCTTCAACAAAAAGAAAACTGGACAGCTCTAGCGTAAGTCACGTGCTTCTGTGGGATTTTCACTTTGCTGCATTCTGCTATTGGTCAAAAAGTAGCTGTAGAGTTAGAAATTTACATGTCTTTATCTTGTTAACAGGTTAATGTGGAAGACCACACCTATTACTTTATTCTTCCTTGTGATGTTAATGCCATCACTTGATCCTCCTGGTGTCCTGTCTTTTAATTGGAACCTCTATAACTCTGTAATTATTGGCGGTTCAGCTATTCTTGGTTTCTTGCTTCAATGGTCAGGTGCCCTAGCACTTGGGTATGTATCTTCTGCTTATATTTTTCACTTTTGCTTCTTTTCCTTCACTAGCAATTTCTCTGAAGTTTTTCTTTCGGAATCTTGATTTTAACTTTTACAACATCAAATGCTTTACTTCTTTAAAGTTATGTACAATGTAGCTTAAAATAGCTTAGGTCTAGTGTGCTTGGTGCTAGTGAGGTCTGTCCATGAGTTGCAGAAATACTAGGAAGGAATGGACAATTTGTATAGTGGAAATACTTGGATTCACAAGATGTTTTCATACTTGAGCCTCTCACAGAGCATTCATTGATTTGAGAGAGTGTTAATAAATTTCAAGAAGTATAATTGTTCCACTTTCAAACAAAATAATTATATATACAATAAAAAGTTCCGTATGGAACAAATTTAAACAGTTTGCATTGATGAGTTATGTTGATTTACCTTTTTTTCTTAAATGGCATGTTTGAATGTATTGAAAAGCTAAAATTTTGAATTCCCCATCTTTGGAGTATGGACCTTCTGCACACAATAATTTGAACCTTAAACTTAACTGATGTCACCTAACAATATTGTATGCTTAT
Source organism: Fraxinus ornus (assembly GCA_903798235.1). Lineage (NCBI taxonomy): Eukaryota > Viridiplantae > Streptophyta > Magnoliopsida > Lamiales > Oleaceae > Fraxinus > Fraxinus ornus. The sequence continues at coordinate 4,115 of CAIGRF010170015.1, forward strand.
AAGAAGGGGCATAAAATGAGCTAGTTGGAGCAGAGGTCTAGTTTATGTGCAATAAAAAAGAGAGAAAAAAGACCCAAACATGATGAAGAGGGGTTTGTCTATTCCTTCAGTTGTGCTTGAGTGTGTTTTCTGGAGACATTAGATCTGATGCTGAGCAGGTTAGTTGATTTCCAGAATGCTCAAGACACATCTATAGCATAACGTGCAGAGGAAAAAGATTTTACGAGCTTTGTATTGTCTAAAGTTAGGTTCATTACAATGGTTGAGCCAATCTCGAACAAGCCACTTGGTATGGACCTCAGCATACCAAGTACTAAATTCGAACAAGTCAGGGTTGAGTCGATCTTTGACAACGAGGTATATAATCTGCGTTTCTGTTCACGTTTGGAACAAGAATAACCAAACCTGAAGAACACAAGGAAAAATTCTCTCTCTCCCCTTTTTTTTTTTTTTACTTTAAAAACTCAGGACCATCTTTTAATTTGATCTCCTAGTTAAGCACTAAATTGATTGGTGCTCCTTCACGCAGGGAAACCTCTGCAACCACCCATGTTGTTCTTGGACAGTTCAAAACTTGTGTCATTCTTCTTGGGGGCTTTCTTCTCTTCAGTTCAAATCCCGGAACGACTAGCATTCTTGGAGCAGCTACAGCTCTTGTTGGTATGTCATTGTACACATACCTTAACTTGCATTCACAGCACCAGTTGGCCAAAATTTCTTCACGACAATCTCCATTCTCAATATCAAAGTCGAAGCTCGGCAAAGAAAATGGTGAGAGCCATGATGGAGGTGGTGGAGACGAGTGTGTCTAGTAGATTGGTGGCATGTTTGCTAATGTGGTTCGTATATTGTATTGTTTAGTCCAGTCCATTACAGAAAATACATGATTTGATTTGTTTGAATATTTTAGGAGAGGCTTGTATATGCAATTTATAAATTTTTAGTTACTTCAAGAGTTCACAGAAAAGTGCATACTGCCACACCTTGTTGGGTTATACATATTTTATTGCTTAAAAAATTCAGTGCGAAATTCATCCATCTGTTACATTTCCTACCCAAACGTTTGACTTGGGGCCAACGGGCTTGACAAAGTGACATTTTAGACCTGAAAATAAAAGGAAAAAATTCACAACTCAAGTATTATGGGCCATTTCAATTTTCAGGTTTTAAATTTCAAAATTCAAGTGACAAATAAATCATTAAAAATATTTTATTAATTAAATATACTAATGTCACAATTATACAATTAATAGTCACATGTACGAACTTGTAAGTCGCAATTTATTTCATTAGTCACAAATCAAAAAATTTATAGGTCAATATTTATAAAATTAGTTGGCCACCTTATTTCTCAATCACAAATTATCGAATTTGTAGGTCACAATTAAATAGTTGATCACAAGTTAACCAAATAGTGGTCACAAACACAACTGCAACAATATTTGGTCACAAATCAACCAAACCATCTCACGCCACTAGATCCAAACATTGTCGCTGCACCGCAAAAACCAGATTCAAAATACTTCGATGGCATCACCGCCGCAGGCGAATCAAAAAATTACTCACAAAAAACCATCAACAAACCACACCATCCCCATCGCCATCGCTATCACCACAACACCAAAGCTAGCACCACCATCTAACCATCATCATCACTACTATATTATCACTACTCGTACCACCACCACCAACTAACAACCGCTCAGAACTCCGGGTTGGAAGGGAAAGAAATCACTCCAAAAAACCACCCCAAAAATCATCTCAAAACCTTGGCTGCCTTCCTTCGGGGCAGCAATCAACAAACCACATTCGCTCGTCCACATATCACGTCGTCGATGTGCGTCGCCGAAAGACGGCATCATCACTGAAGCCTCTTGTTGCTGTGCAGCAGCATCATCCCTAAAGTCACCACTACGCATCGACGTCGAGAGCGTGTCGCTCAAGATGGCATTGTGCTGGCTGCTCACCAATGCCACGCCGACTGTGCTCCAGTGATGCGTTTGATAAAGAGGAAGAGATAAAAGATTGGGGAATCTCGATTTACGGTTTCGGATGAAATTGGATTGGGTGGGGGTGTGGTGGGTAAATTTTATAATACCTGATTTTTGATTAAATAAACTTCATACTTGATTCATGAAGTGTAATATTTAAATATCTGTTGCTGTGTAAATTTCACTAAAATAAATTGTCTTCGACGTCATAGAATGCCATTGAGTTTAATAAATTAGTCGAGGACCAATTTATAGGTCTTCTCATAAATTCTCGAGTCCGACCTAGCCATTTTAAGAGACAAATAACCATGGGTCTCCTCGACTCGACTGTTGAATGAATGAGACAATATAATATACATAAAGTGTGACACATTGCTATCAAACGTTTTGCTTCAAACTATCTGACAAATTTCAAATATTTACGCTACTTTCTTCACAATGATATGCAATCAAAAATAGATGTCCTGTTCTGGCCCCCAAAAAGCAACACATAACAGGCAGCCATCAATTGAAGGATTGCTTTCACATTGGCAAGACTTTCAACCTTTAAACTTAAAAAAATATCGGAACAAAAAATTATATATGAAAAGAATTGGAATTGAACGAGGGTGCTGAACCTTTTTAACACGAGGGCGAGTGCACAAGAAGAAAAGTAAGATGCAACATGATACAGAAACTATACTTCAACTAAATGGTTACCAGATGAAATCAACTTTATAATTTCAGCCGTCTAAAATTTGAACAATTACAAGCTCAAAGATCTTCCTCTACTGTTGTAGCGATACCTAGAAGTTTCACCAGTTCCCCATTTTCATACGCTTCGACAGTATCTGCAACCAGTAACTTACTCGTTACAAAAGAATTGTATGATTAGACAATTTATTATACAAGTTGCACATGAGATATAAGATACCATCAGAGCCCTCCAAATGCTTTCCATTAATGAAAACCTGCGGTACAGTACGCGTACGAATAATCTCACTCCAAGGCATCTTGAATGTTTCCACCGTCATGTGCATATATAAAGATACAGGCTTAGAGACCTATGATAGAGAGAGCAACTCTCCTATACTAGTAAATTCTCTTGAGTTGCAGTTTATTAGAAAGTTTGAAACTGTACAACATCCCCAAAGTCTCAGCATCGTCTCAACACCCCATTGGGGTAATTCTTTTTTGACTCCCCACCCACCCACCGCCCTCGAATGAGTGTTTTATTTTCTAAATTTACTGAAGAACCCTGGTCCAAATTCTGCTTTCATATACTTAGAACAAGTATGTGGAACCTGGTTAACCTACAGATATTTCAATGTGAAAGTGTGTCCTTGATAAATAATAGAATGCAGTCAGCAAGTCAACAATTTAAATAGGAAAAGGTATGTAATAATACAATCAACATCAGACAGGCATGGAACCAACAAATCTGATAAGGGATTCATTCAAATGTCATTTTCTTCATCTTCCTAACTCGCATAATTGTTGATTCATCGAAATAATTGCCACTCCTAACAGTTCAGTTGCCCCACTCCACGTTGTCTAAGTACTAATACATTAGAAAAATCAAGAGAATATGGGAGAATATGAGAAATAATTGGACAAACCTCTCTCATCAAGTTCAACAACATGTGGCACTTGCTTCAGTTCTTTAAAGACAGCCTTTGCCTGTCTACAGTATCTATAAGAAATTAAGGGTGTGTTCGGTGGAGATTAAAATTGAAAAACTAGCCGTTATTGTTGACTTTTATTAGACGGGTGAGACCAATAACGGCCATATTTTCAATTTTAATTGAATTTTAAGTTTTACCAAACAAGCTCTAAGTTTATAAAAGGAAAACTGTCAACAAATGAATATTAAGAAATGGAACTACTATGAATGAATCTTTAAAGACCACCTTTGTGCATTTTAAGCTTTTCGAGAATTCTGAGAAGTTCATCAAAAATTGAAGTCAAATCAGCTTAAGAAATGGAACTACTACGAATGATCAAGTTGCTTGAAAACAGCTTATACAAGCTAAGTTTAGCCCCAATTTTGGAGCTTCCCTCAAAAAGTTATTGGCATTTCTTGGATAACTTTGGTTCACTGTATGAAATTTGACCAATCACATTACAGCTTGCAAATAAGCAGAACAAGTTTTTGTACATTACGACTTTGATATAAATGCCAAATTTAAATGAAGTGCATAGAGTCGGCTTAAACAAGTTGGTGCATTCGACTCGTCTCTTTCCAGTCAGTACATTTGGTGTACATGAACAGGAGTAACCTTGTCAACTTCTTTTAAGTTAGTTAAATCCAAAGGTCATTTTGTCATGTGCACGCACGTTTGCCAGCTGGTTTTCTCAATGGTGTTGACACATTATATGAAATTTTTGGAAGTTGAGAAGAATAAAGGACCTCTTTATCCTGAAATCATTTTCAAAGACAGGCCTCAGTGAAATAACATTTACAATTTCAAATCCAATACCAGAATTCCCATGAAATCCTTGCCAGCATCATCCCATTAGTGACACATTTACATCCCCATGTTCTTAGTTTTGAACATATTAGTTCATTAAACTACGTAGATTTCAATCTTTTACACCATTTCACTGAAAACGGTTCAAATGCTACACTACTGAGATTGAAACATTTGATAAAAATAAATTCATATTCAAATTTCGAATTCCAGGTTCCAAATTTTCTGGTTTCTATTCTAAGGGCCTGCTTGGGAGTTTATTTTTTTCTTTTTTATCCCCAGATTTGACATATTTTGGGTAGCACCGTTTTTGAGGGGTTGGTAAAACCGGTTCTTGCTAGTTTTTTTGGATACCTGTTTGGATGGTTTAAAAATCACCCAAAATCGGTGTAGTGTAATTTTGATCGGTTCTCTCAACCCACCAAATTGGCAGGTTTTGACTGTTTCTCATATTCTCTTCTAATTTTACCATTTATAATTATTTCCAATCAACTTATTTTCTTCAAAACTAATTTGTAAATAAAAATATATTAGTTTGGTACCGATTAAAATTGGATTAAAATTGAAAATATGGTCGTTATTGGATCTCACTCATCTAATAAAAGTCAACAATAACGATTAATTTTTCAATTTTAATCCGATTTTAATCTATACCAAACGGGCTATAACTAAAAAATTATTTATAAGAAAAAAAATTAGACTATAATTAAAACATACTTCTATGTAAAATATTACTTATAAGATAATAAAAATTACATAATAATTAAAAAATTGGTTATAAGTAAAAAATCACTTTTATGTAAAAAAATTATTTATAAAATAAAATACTATTAATAACATAAAAAATCACTTATAAAATATAAAATAAAATACTATTAACTAGAATTTTCACTATGAGAGTAGATGTAATTTTATTCATTTTAAATATCTTTTAGAATTGGTGGATAATAAACTCTTAAGCATAGATTGGATAATTTTAAAAATCATTATTAAAATCACTCGAAACCGATGTACCCATAAATGTTCAAAACCAATACTTTAAAAATCGCTCATAACCGATAAGCTGAAACTCCCAAACAGGCCCTAATGCTTCAGTTCCATGTCCCCATTACTGTCCAACATTTCATCATCTATAGTGGGAACTCCTAGAGGCGCATACGCAGTTAAAAGGTTCAATAAGAAACTCCCAAACAGGCACTAATCTCTCGAAGAAAGTTCCCATTTTACACCTTCAAAACATATCTACGCATCAAATTTCATAACAAAGAAACTGATAGGACAATGTAAAAAGCGCACGAAAAACTAAAATATAGAATAATTTCAGAAGTACAAAAATTCAATAGAGGGAAAAGAGTCATACGGGCAGTAAGATTTGGAGAAGATGACGATGGAATGAGAGGAGATGGTCCTTTTGACAAAACCTGCTGGGGATTTGGGCATTGCATCAGCTGGAACGGAAAATGATGCCCATAAGAGGGCGGTGATAAAGAGGAATTGCAAATATGATGCAGAAACACCAGATTTCGCCATTTTCCAATGCGATCAGAACTGAATTTGATTCTACATTTTACGATGCTGCCTAGTATAATTTAAGATCGCTACGGATTGCCACTAGCGACGGGATCTTGTTTGGGCTGGAAGAGATTCTTTTCTTTCCGGGGATTTTTTTATGGAAAATGCATGATTGAAAATAATTTGTGCAGAATTTTTTTTTCTTGAAAATCTCTTCCAAACAAGTTCTAAATTGGTATGGGTAGGATATGCTCGAGCCATTCATTTGCTCACATTATTTCAAAACATTATTTGCTACAATAAAATTATCAACCACACATTCACCTAATAAAATATTTTACACACAAATCAATAAAAATACTTTAAATTCAACAACACATTCTCCAAAATATTATTCATTACTCCATTTCTTCTACAATAATGGGAGACAAACACACACTTAGGTAGTGTTTGGTGAGAATTAAAATTAGATTTTTAGTAAATTGTGATAAAAGTTTTGAAATGTGTGGTTGAAAAGTTGTGGGACCCATAAAAGATATTGATTAATATTAATTATTTGATTTTAACTTAGATTAAAATTTGATTTTAATTTGTATCAAACAAGCCCTCAGTGATTCACGAGGACAACTCACATGATTTTAAAGCATATTTAAAAAGTATTTATAAGCAATTTAAAATTTGAAATTATAAATAGATAAAAAAAATATATAATAATTAATAAATGAACAATATTTATAAATATCTCGAAATATATGAAAAAAATAACTTAAGTATTTATAAATATGAGCCAAACATAAACTAAATCAAGAATTTTGAGTATCCCAGAGTGCATTTATACATTTTACTTGAGTATAATTAATAAGATTTTCTTGAATAACGATGGTATTGATTGCAATTATCTATTTTAGGGTGATTGTCAGGTTTGGATTCTCATATTGCACTCATAATCTCAGTCAAAGAGAGACTAAGCTCCTGTTTGGTACACATTAAAATTTTCTTTCTCATTCTTCTATTCATTTTCAACCACACATTCTTCAATAAAATAATATTTTTCATCACATCAATAACTTTTTCTTTCTTTTTCAACCACACATTCTCCATCAATCTACTATTCCAGAATACATTCTTCCAAAATAATGTGGCTAAAACACACCCTAAATATTAGTCATCTAAAGATAATTGTGTCAACTTACAAGGGAATGTGGTTCAAACACACTATTTCATCATTTGCTTAACTAATTAAAAAGAATCCATCAAGTGGAAGCCAATAATGTTGCAACCCAGCCTCAATAAGGACAAATGCCTGATATATCCCATTTAATGGACACTTCCATTAACAAAAATAGTAAAATATTTTAGATGGAATTGAGTATTTTGTAAAATCTCCCTGCCTGTGAAACATTGCTACACAATTGCATAGATATTTTTCAGCTATGTTTGTTTGTAATATGTTTTAAGTCTTTATTTACAACTGTTAAGCAGAGATCAAAATATATCAAGAATCAAACACCACCGTCAAAGACTATAAATGAAAATTGCAAAAATTAAAGAAAGATTACAGAGATTTTTCTGGTCGAAATTTTAAAAGTTCAGTGACTCTTTCAATACCTAATTCAACATCCACAAAAGTGGATAATGCTCTAAGCGCTATTAGAAGCCAAAGCAACAATGAACACCAAGTTCTTGATCACTCTTTCAAAAGAGAGAAAAAAAAACAGATGAAGAGAAGACAAAATGGAGCAAGAATAAATAGGGGATTTTCTACGGTTCGAGAGTTTCTTCAAGAGAACGAAAATGGGAGAGTGACCATCCACTTGCCCCGAAAGACAAGATCAAGTTAGAGAAATTGAAGGATCCAAAAGCTGATCCAATGGGCCTCCCTCTTCCACGTAATTGCATCTCACAATAAGTAGCTGTAGGCTGTAAAAGCGTGTTTCTATAAAAATTTCAACTTTCCCAATTTTGATAGCACACTTTTTCCTCAACAAACAACCAAATCGTCATAGGAAAAAATCAAACTACATCCCAAAAAATATCCTCTAATGCTTAAGTCAAAATTTCTGGAACATACTACTACTCTACATTTGTGAACGAAATAAATCTACAATATAAAAGAATACAACTTTAGTGAAATTATTTTGACGTGTACAAGTCATATATTGCTTTTCTTGAAAATGAAGTAAGAATTAAGTGGACCTCCCAATTGTGTTTTAAGAATTTTACTAAACTTATGTGTGGTTAAACCATTGCAAAAAGCAGACACCAAACATATGTCCCATGTTTAGGTACTACACAGTGCTTGGTTTCAGCTGTGGTTGAGGCTTGGATTCTCTCTCTCTCTCTCTTCTGTGTTTTCTCTGTGCTGCATGATGACAGTTTTGCGCATAGAATTGAATAGAGATGTACATTTATGGAAGTTTTGCGGCTATGTATATACACATATACAGACACAAAACCTGATCTTGTGATTCACAGAAGTGAAATTTCTGCATTTTAAAACAAAAGCCCAAGTGCCCTTCAATCCCCCTCCATTTCATGTCCAAAATTGAGACACCAATCGATATAAACAAAGTTTATAACCACCCAACCCAACCCCGGCAGATGCCTGTCTTTTAGTTTTTTGTATTTTCTTGCACCCACCCCGATTCCCATATTCCATGTAATTTCTCTGAGAAAAATCATTTCTCACATATTGTCGAAGAAAATCCACATTCAAGAGCCTAAGATGGGCATTTTGAATTCCTTGCCCTTCTTCTGGCTCTTTTTCTTCTTTACGCTGGCATTAGTTACATCAGAAGATGATAATGGAAATGTTGGCAAGATTCCTAGATTAACGAATCCTCCACCTCCGCCGCCCTTGCCACCGCCTTCCGATGCGAAAGCTCCACCGTTCAAGCCTGGTGTTGCCGTAATTGTTGGAGTTCTCACAACCATTTTCTCCGTCACTTTTCTGTTGCTTCTATATGTGAAGCACTGTAAAAGGGATATCCATGTCAATAACTCCAGAGGGTACCCTCAATCAGCAATGGTAGCAAGGAAAAATTCAGGAATCGACCCGAAAGTGATTGCATCACTACCCATATTCCGGTTTAAATCGTTGAGGGGGCAGAAGGATGGCCTGGAATGTGCAGTTTGCCTCAATAAATTCGAACCCGATGAAGTTCTTAGATTATTGCCAAAATGTAAGCATGCTTTCCATGTCGAATGTGTGGATACTTGGCTTGATGCTCATTCAACTTGCCCACTCTGTCGCTACCGGGTCGACCCGGAAGACATTCTTCTGGTCGATTATGAGAATAAATCTCTGTATAATCATGACCAGTCTAATGAAAAATTGAGCAGTGCTCTACTATCTCCTAGCCAGAAGGGGAAAGAATTCGTTAATCCGAGAGTTTCAGGGCGGCATTCGTCAGCCGGTGAAAGAGGAAAGTCATTAGAAATTATAGTCGAAAATCCCCCCAAGGATTTCAGCAGAAGATCACTTGATAGCTGGAAATCCGGCAAGAAAAAGTGGTCAAGAAAAGACGGCCTGGCGGAGAACTCCAGTCAGGATTTAGGTAGCAAATCCCTAGATAGCTCAAAATCCAGGAGAACGTTAGCTAATGAATCCCGAAAAGACGGGTTGCTGCTGGAAAAGCAGAAGCAGGTTGAAAAGCATCGCCTGGAACACCGGATCATTATTGCCGGCGAGGCTCAAGCAAGCAGCAGCAATAGTAGCCATGACCACCGCTGGAGCGACGTACAGCCACCAGATTTACTCTACTTACGATCGGAAATGATTCTGAGTACAAGCCTGGGGTTCTCACGGCGGCGAAAAATAGGCGAAGATGAAAACGACACGGCGGAGGGGAGTGGCAGAGGTGTAATAAATGAAAGAAGTGTATCTGAAATAACAGGAATGAGTAGGTACAGAAGTAATGGAAGGCAGGAGGAAGAGGGACAAAGACATGAGGGGGTTGTAAAGAGGTGGTTGGCTTGGATTTCACAATCCCAACAGCAGAAAAAGACAGCTGTACAGTCTGCCAGGCCTTCTTCTTCTTCTTCTACTACCTCCATTGTTGTTTAGCTTAGCTTAACTGTATTACTCAGCATCAATAGCCTTTTTTCTTCATTTTATAATTGGAGAATATATACTTGCAGAAACTTCATGGCAGAAGATGATCCATTGGGACTTGGGAATTTGGCACTTTCCTATTTCACAAAATATTCTTGTCAAAATGCACATATATGCACGTTTCAAGATTCCAATATGCACTACTATAAACACGAATATTTAACAAAATTAGATATAATAATAAACAAGATTTTAATTTCAATTTTGGAACGATCAATTAGGGATGGCAATAAAATCCGCTCAACCCGATACCCGTGGGGACCCGTCCCGAATGGAGCGGGGATTACCCGCCTAACCGGGTACACAGGGCGGGGATGGGGCAAGGGTCATTACCCCGAAGTGGGTACGGGGCGGGTACGGGAAACATAGTCCCGCCCCGTTTAAAATTAATTTCAAATTTAAAATTTTTATCGAATAAAAAAATAAATTTATTATCATTTTTAAACCCGCCCCATTTAAAATTAATTTTAATTTTAAGTTTTTTATCGAACAAAAATAATAAATTTATCATTATTTTTAAAGAGAACATAAGTTGTTTTTAACAAATTAGTAAAAAAGTAATAATGTTTACTAATAAAAGACATAAAAAAAAATAAAATCAAAAATTAAAATAAATAAAAAATAAATGTAGCGATAAATGGGGAAAGGGACTTGCCCCGCCCCGCCCCGATTCCTCCTCGATTCCGCCCTGTCCCGCTTTAACCGGATATGGGTATGGGGTAAGGTAATAAAAATACCCGACGGGACGGGGGTGGGATTGGTCGACCCGACCCATACCCGCCCATTGCCATCCCTACGATCAATTGCTATCCGATTCTTCATGCCCATCATGGCACAAGGATGTCATCCTATATAAGCATTGAAGCGACTAAAGAGATGACGTGTCCATTTATTTATTAATATTTGTTACGACAACGAGCACCGAAGGAAGACAAATCCCTATCTGGAAGTGTTCATAATTTGATAAAATACACATACCGTAAAACGTACTATCAAGAATTTGATTAATACTATTTAGCATAGCTGGTGTTACAACTTCAATTTTAATGAGATGTACAATTAAATGAATCACATAATTTTTTCTTTAACATATCACATACTGCTATATAGATTAGTGCTCTAAGACGACTAGTGCTAGATACTAGATGGTATTATTCTAAGGATCAAGTTGTTTGGAATATGTTGCTTAAAAGCTAGATGAATCTTATTAATAAGGCTCGTATAGGTATATGTAGTGGTGAGGGAAAGCTAAGGTCATAGCTATTACTTCACCGTACCAAAAAGACAGTGATTTTAGTGCAGCACCAAGCACTATGATGCAAAAAAATGGCAGAAACTTTGGATTTTTTTATACATAAAAGTGTGAAAAAAACAAACTCACAAAGATAAATCTATAAATTGAAAAAGGACAAAAATTCCCCATTCAAGTTGAAAACTTGCATTTAGTGCCCTTCACCAGATCACAAGTAGCCTGCCAACCAGAGATAAGCAGCAATTCTGATCATTTCTGTACACTTTGCAATCACATTTACTGCATCAATATCAACAATCAACTAACCTTATTCTAGATGAGTTTAAAAGTCATATGATACATTTTCAATTATTTAAGTAGTCATTCCTTTAATTTATCTTTCAATAGCATAACTTCGATTTTTCGACACATTTATTTTACCATTCTAGTATGACCACTCATCCGACTTTTTTTTTCTTTAACAACTCAACACGTATTACTTACTATCCAGTAAAATTGTTCTAATAATCACTCTGTAGAAGTTATCTTGCTAAGGCCCTGTTTGATATCCCCTATTTTTCATGAAACTTGGAAATCATTTTCCATTTTCCATCTTTTACATTGTTTGATAGCAAAATTTTCCTTGGAATTGGTTTTCCCCCCCATCCCCCACGTGACCTCCTTTTCTTGGTTTTCATTGAATTGGTTTTCCCATCACTTTGGCGAGAAAATGGTTTTCCACCTTTTTTTTTTTAGGCAATGGAAACAAATTTGATCCCCAATTGTAACAAATTATATCCCTTTAATGGACAATTTTCATGAAAAATAAAGTGAAACGAATATCAAAAGACCCAAAATTTCAATATTTTTCGAGTGGAGAATTATATCAATCAAACACAATTAATTGACAATTCTCAGTAAAACAAGTTCTAGGCAATTCAACTCTCTGAAATTCATTGTCTTTCCACCCATATTCCATTCTTGTAATCAAACGGACCCTTA